>JANCMC010047690.1:0-22776 GCA_024363005.1 Charaxes varanes | reverse complement strand
TTCTTAATTATACAATTAATTTTTATCTAAAGTATACTGACTATAGGTTTCGAGTTACGGAGATGACTCCGTGGCGAGGCAAGCGAAGTGCGAGGACAGAACATAACTACCTTTTCTTGTAACGCTTCATCGTTTTTTTTGTACTTACATAACTTGGGACTGAGTTATACCAAATAAAAAAAATTCTCGGGATGTAACGCTAGTAGGAATTTTTTTTAAAATAGTTTCAATTCCAGAGCTTTCATAGTTTGGATTTTTTGATATCTAAAAAACCGCAATTTCAAATGAAACAGATGGAATCTGAGACAATTGTTTTTAGCTTCATTTTGAACTGTTTTTACTGTGGAGTTAGTTGGAAAGGAGATATTGTCAAAAAAACTGCTTTTACTCGCTATTAATCCAATATGGCTGCGCGAGGCGCAGAAATATGAGGTGGCAAAGTCGAAACTCGTAAAGAGCACATCAAAATCTATAAAATTGCCAATTTCAAACTCCCTCAAAACTTTCCAAGTAACCGTTATTTTTCATACCAAGTGACTGGGCTAAGGTACAGATTTGTATACTAATGTTTAAGTTCGTTTTCTAATTACATAAGTTTTTTTTATTTTTAATCTCAAAAAACATATTATATTAGGAATACCCAAGGAATGCCCCCTATTCCCGTTTCCTTTCAAACGAAGCGTAAAGCTCGTGCTAAACGCGGGTGCGACCCAACGGGGTCGACGATTGACTCTGGGTCTTGCAGGTTTTGGGACATCGCTGGGCGACCCAAGTTCAAATTATTTCGTATTTTAATTAATTTTTCAACCAATAAATTCACATATTACAAAAATCGTAAAATAAAACAAAAGGTGCGTTACGTTAAACCGTAAAACATCGCAATACTGCCACTATCAAAATTGGCGCGATTGACGAAATGATATAACGATCGATCGTACTCTCACGTTCACGGTCACGCTGCACCGTGACACATCGCGCCTGAATAATTTCGAGCACTGAAAACAATATGTCGAGCACAAAATAACCGCGTGAAATGCTAACAAAAATTAACCATGAGTAATAGTTCATAACGATAGATTGAAATTCAAATTGACCACGATAATCTATCGACCGTACGAGACGTACTGCGGAACACAAAATATTTGGTAGCGACGATCTTATCAGTCGATCGTTCGCCAAAGGTGACCGCCGCGAAGACGAACGATCGACTGCACAATATTCGGTAACGACGGTCTCGTACTTACTGATCAGTTTAATAACCTCTAGAGGTGGTTTTATCCGTCGACCGCTCTGCCGCACCTCTACCGGTCGGGCGATATTTCGGGTGAAATCGCGGTAAGCGGCTAATACTAAGCTTTGCATAAACCTCGATCCAATTTAGTCGGCGGCTTTTTACGGAGTAATTTAATTTTCAGGTGCACATACGTCGACAATCGGCCCCGCGCGCGATTACTGAAACCTCGTGCACGTCGCGGCGCTAAGAGGCGATTCGGCGTTGGCCGAGAGTGTCACCCATCGGCGCGAGAGGGTGGCGGGGGCGGTGGGGGCGTGGGGCGGAAGAGTGTGCGCGTGGGTGGGGGGGGGGGGGGCGAGAGGGAGGGAGAGGGAGGGGGGGAGGGTGGGGAGGATAGGAGGGGAGGAGGGAGCGGGGAAGGAAGGAAGGAAGGAGGGAAGGAAGGAGGTATTCTTTTCCAGTTCTGGCAGTTGTATGGCATTAGAATTCACACTCAGTAATTTTTTATAATAGAGATGCCATGCCCTCAAACATAAACCAGTGCTAAAATGGGCCACCCATCTATCACCCGATCGCAGCAAGAGCTACTTAACCCAGCGATCGACTCAAACGCCGACCACTGATTAGGCCACGACCTCCTCGCGATTACTTCAAATATGTTTTATATAAAGAAATATAAACTGGACAAGTCAAAGGGGCGTCATTATTGGATCTCGCTACATCCTAATATTGACCTTGGGCCGGTCCTGTCTGTATCAAGTATCAAACTTTAGTGCCTCAGTAACTCAACGGTAGAAAGGATGGACTAAAATTCCTAAGGATCCAATTCAATAGTCATGAATCCCTGGCATAGAGTAGTGGCGCATACCAGTTAAAATTATGATGTTATTGAAATCTACGTACATATATATATATATATATATATATATATATAAGCGAAAGCTCAGCTATCACGAAATCTCGAAAACCGCGGTACGTACAAAGATAAAATTTGGTAATCTATAGTTAGTAACTGTACCCTAAAGGACGGATTTCTTATAGGGCCAGATTAATCTGGCCCTATCAGATATAATCTCCTAAAGGAGATCTCTCTCGACTTTAATTTTACGCGGTCGGGGTCCATGGAAACAGCTTGTATTTAAATCCTTTAATTTTTGGCCTAAACTCGTCATTAAGGCTGGCGTCAGTAGTCACTTAGTTGCCTGCTGCCTGCTCGTTTGCCTCTTGTAACATAAAAAAGAAATATGGCGAAAATCGAAATAAATATTAAATTAAAAAAAATATTGGGAATGCCAAGCTGTATGAAATGTATTGTCTTAATTTTCATGTAAGTTTTGATTATAAAGAAATGAACATGCACGTGTTTTCAGAAAGCAGTACAATATACATGGCTTTGCTTTTTACGTCATGGATAAAGTAGTGCCGAAAGTTTTCAGCGTCACTTCGTATCGAAAACCAATTGTTATGTTAAATATGGCCACGATTATTTATCCCTGTAATAAACTAAGCATAATCTTTATCATATCTCTCCTAGGATATGTTCTGTATCATAAGTATTCATAGGTCTTTTTCAAAGTAAAACTTTTTTTATTATTATATAGAGGTCGTTTCATCAAGATTGGACCAATAAGCCCTGTTAATACCTTCAGTAAGGTCTATCGTAACTCTCTCGGCTTATAACTCACCCTCCAGACCTACAGAGTGCATAAAGCAAAAAAGGAAAACCTAGTTTAAGCATAATAATTCAAGATAAACCGAAAATTGGGTCCGAATACAAATAAATATGTACTTAAAACACGTAATAAGAAAAATAAAATTCTTATAAGTTATAAAAAACTCAATTTCAGAGGAATGTATAAAACTTATATACAAAAGTTATACTTTTTAAATATTCAAACAAAATATGTAAGCTGATTTTACTCATGCTTTTCCTCGTTTACTTTTTACACGATTTTACATATCGACATGGAAAGTACATCCCTTAAAAGTTTTGAGACGCAGTGACGCTCGGCCCGGCCTGGCTGACGGCTGGCACTGGCAGTAGCGCGCTGACAGTCTTCGATGTCGGATGTCGTTTATGTTGTGAATTTCTTCACATTCGCTTTCAACGGGAAAAACACGATCGATAACACAAAGCCGCGTGCTAAACAAAAACGCCGGCCAAATTTGTAAAGTCCATTTTTATCGTGCCAGCAATTTAATGAGTCGATTTGCTAGTGTCGAATTTGGTATCGATGCATCGTGTGATAACCGGTGTCAACAATGTAGCCATAGTGACGCGGACTGTTGACGGTTTGACAGTTATTTAGTGAATCACGATGTCAATTTACCTTATTTATTTCTCGATATTGAGCATTTGTTGTTGTTGCAAATCGACATTAGCCTATTAGGAAAATAATCGTCGTCAAAAATGGGAAATGGAATGAATAAGGTAAGCTTTGTTTCAGTTACGGAGGATTTTTTTAAAATGTTTTTTAGGCAAATGCGGATGCGAGCGCGTCAAGTTATGTAACGTTAACGTAGCCGCTACGATCTGTCGTAGTTCGTGGCGTCAATGCCGCAAGTTCAACTTTTCGGCTATGCTCTTTGAAAACTGTAAATGTACATTTGTAGATATTTTAATAGTTATGTTATACATATCTAAGAACGTACTGTAATAAATCGCATGTATTGAAATACACGTTTACTTCATTTTTACTTTACTTTTACAACTATACTTTGTGTTAAACTTTACCCAAAGTATATTATCACCACTGAAAATGAATGATTTACAATCACTGAATGATAATGATTGATGAATTTAAAGTATGCCGCATATATTTTTAATACATCTTTCGTTGTTGCTTACTTTTGTTTTAAATTATTTTTAAGCTTAAGTTATTTTACGTGGCGTAAAACAATTTATTACTTGATATCAAATCAAATTTCTTTATAGATAATTTAATGAATATAATATTGGCAAAATGATTTATGACTATTTTTAGTTTAATAATTATAATACCGTAGAAATGTATTATTGTACTAGTGGACCCGGTAGACATTGTCATGTCCAAGCGTTTGGATACTTATTATTTATTACATTCTATCATCGTATAATCCCCGTTCTCGTTTCCTTTCCCGATATCGTAAGGTAACATTAGAAAAAAAACAATAAGGTGGTCAAAATATTCTTAAATTTGCTAATTTTCTGCGCAACTTTCTTAATTTTTTTTTCATAAGAATTTTGTCCTGATAAGGGCCATTCAAGTATTACGTAAAGCAATTTGGGGGGAGGGGGGTCTTGCACACTAAGCAAGTTATAATACGACAACATTAGGAATGTGATCTTATTTTTCCTAAAACGTATGTGTACGCATGCATTGCATGTAAGAAATCTCTTGTTGGTGTTATTATTAGCGTAAATGCAACTAAAACAATAACAAAGTTACTAAAGCGACTTTCGATACTTGTTACGCCGCGTTACATGAGGGAGGGGGGGGTCAAAATTGTCAAAAATTGCATTACGTAATACTTGAACGCCCCGTAATTACAAACATAACAAAAAAGAATTAGCGAAATCGGTACGCGTAATGCCGCGACCAAGGGAAGTAGGGATTCGTTTATAATATATATGTATACATAGACGATTGCATGTTTGCACAACACCCGTACAATCGCAGTTTGACCTTTGTTACGTTGAATAAGACAAAGCTGTTTCTTTTAAATCCAATTAAAGTGGCAAAGTCAATAAAATGGTATTTAGAGGTTTTAATTATGTTCTGATCTTATGCCGGAGTCAGACATAGCTCCAAGTTGTTGTACATTTTTGTCCTTGAAGACTAATAATTTCTACAAAACTTTGTGCAGCTGCACAAACTCCCCGGCTACACTACATGATCATGGAAATGATCATTCAAATGAAGCCATGGCTGGCTCCGGCTTTATAAACAATTGAAACGCGACGTGTAAATTTGGTATGCGCATAAGTTTTATAAGCAGTTTCAGTATACCCTACTATGTATTTACTTTTTCGTTTCTTTATCTGTCTTGGACAATATTTGTAATGAAGAATAAAATAAAGGAACTCATAGAGCTTATTATCTACTTTTTATCCTGGTTGCCGCGTAAAATTAAAATACTCTTTGAAGAAGCCACAGGTCGCAGCTACATTCCGTTAATTTTGAACGTAAATCTAAGCCACCCAGAACTTGACTCGCATAAAAAATTCCTTCAAAATCGGCCAGGATGTTTGAAACGAGATCAATGACACGCAGAAAAGTTACAGGCCTAATTTTAATTTCGTGTGAGTCAAAATAATAGCAAATTGAATTAATTTAAACAAAAAAATTTCGTAAAAATTAGTCAAGTTGTTTGAAACGAGTTCAATAACACTTAGAAAAATTAAGCCTTATTCAAAGTTCGTGTGAGTCAAAATAATAGCAAAATGACTTAAGCGAAATAAAAATTTTCGTAAAAATCGGTCAAGTTGTTTGGAACGAGATCAAAGACACACAAAAAAATTACAGACCTTATTCTAAGTTCCTGTGACTCAAAATAACAGCAAATTGACGAAGTGATTCAAATAAAATTTTTCGTAACAATCGGTCAAGTTATTTAGGACGAGTTCATTGACACAGTAAATATTACAGACCTTATTTTAAGTTCGTGCGAGTCAAAATAATAGCGAAAGGCTTTGTAATTCTCAACCCAAATTGGGCGCTCATTAACATGCCGCGGCGGGCGGTAATTCGGGCGAATTTATTTTTCCCAAAATTTCAGGTGAGGTTACCAGGTTATCTTGAAGGGTCGGTAATTATATACGGTTATACAGGCAACGGGAACTCTTGCAAGTTTGCGTGTTAATCTTGTTCCTTAATTGTATTGTTTCAAATTTATTGTAATCGCGTATTTATTTGTATTAGATATCACCGGCTCTTTATATTAGCCCACAAACCTTTTTGCGTAAAACGACACGTATTCTTTTATTCACAGAAAAATGAAATTTGACACGATTATGCATTACCGTCAGCCAATACATGTGTTTGTAAATGGTGTGAATCGTTTGTCATTAGTGTGCGTGTGGATTTATTCTAATAATTTAATATATTAATATTGCAAATATAAAAAAAAATATTAGCATTCGCACACCTGCCTCTATGTAAACTACAGTTGTGCCAAATTTCATATTCAACCGTCCACGCCATTTTCTTCACTTAAAGTTTTCGCTTCACGCATTAATTTATATATTTTTTCATCTTTTTTTAATTATGTATGATAGATTTTGCCTAATGGAATTATTAAACCTAATTAAACGTCGAAATTAAATTATTTTACTGTTTGCATATGACTATGTATACGATACGTGTGATGAAAACACAAATTATCTTCGCTGAACCGATTTTGACGGGATTTTTTTATGATAGGCTGAATGAATAACATATGCTGCTTGAGTTTTAGTAAAAAAAATCAACGTTTAAAAGGTAACCCCCTTTTTACGGTTCCGTAGTACTACTACAAGGAACCCTTATAATTTCGTTCTGTCCGTCCGCCTATAAGATGCCCTCCCCCCCTGTCCCTAGCATTTCCAAAGTATTAGACGTAGAGTTTTAAAATTTTCCATGTTGATAGAACATGCTAAGAACTCGCTAGGAAAATAATTTTGAACCAAATCGAATAACAACTTTTGAAGTTATTTTAAAAATACGTTTATAGTGTATCAGATGACGGAAGACGGAACCCTTCTATATAAGCGTGTCTTGGCACGATTTTGGCCATTCTATTATTTATAAAGGCAGCCCCTCAAAATATAACAAAAGTACTGAATTTTCGCGGACAAAGTCGCGTGTTACAGCACTCGTCTATTGCCGTAAAAGCGGTTTGCGTGATTCACAATATTATTAAAATGCATCGTGACCGTTATAAAATCTGTCACATGTGAATGTGTATTTACTTACGTTCAACCAATTGCTATTGCTAACTGCTTAATTCAATTAATGAAAAGTACTTTAAGGCCTCATTCGCACGAGAGATTTTTTTACCGCGCGATAAAAAACCGCCTTTAATCATACATAATATGAGCTGGATGATTTACAAATACGAGTACAATGTTATTCGAGATTATATTTTGCTATAGGCATAATAAAATCGATTTTGCCCTATATAGCTTTGTTAATTAGTTATTATTAATGAAAATGTATGTATCATTGTATTGATTTAATCTGTTGCCCTTACTGTCACTATTTAATTTTATGTACAAGTTATAGAGGCAACAGAAAAAACATAGAATGCTACCTTTTTCTAGAATGTAAAAAATAGAAGGCTTTTTCGGGAGATGTCTTTAAAAAGAGTCTCAATAGCTCAACGGTATAAGGTATGGACTGAATTCCGCAAGGTACCCGTTTCAAACCCCACCGCCGTTGGGGTATGTTTTCACCGTTTACGTATATCGTACGAGCTAACCGCAAATTATGACTAATTCCAATATAGAAATATCTTCCTTCTATACTTTTTAATTAATTACTTGTTCTATTAAAAAAAATGTATAGAAAACGTAATCCGTACATAAATGTGATAATTCTTTAATGCTTAAATGTAACGCATCAGCGAGTGTGTGGCGATGGAAATGTCCATGGGCGTCGGTAGTCACTTATATTACGTTCGCCCCTTGTAATATAAAAAATAGCAATATTTTTTAAAATTACTTTCTTTTGTGTACATTGTTAATTTATTTTTTGATTATTTTAAATTTGATAGAAAGAATATTATTATTTTTTTAACTTTTAACTTTTTTTTTCTATTCACGAACATTCGGCTCTTAAGACTGGAAACATCGGAAATCGAACCGGTTACCTACCGCTGAGTTAGATTAAAAGCTTAATTTGATACAAAAAATCATTAGCATTTCGCCGAACTGAGAAATTGCACGTCATTCTAAGCCGCTTGAACATTTCCGCTACCAGTATTACAAGATGATGTCATTACAGTCATTAGAGCAGTTTTTACGTTAAAATTACACCTAAGGCAGCGTTCGTATCGAGCATTTTATTAACTGTTTTTCAAAACATGTCATTTTTACAACGCTAACAAGGAACGCTTATAGTTTCGCTCAGTCCGTCCGTCCGTCCGTCTCTCTGCCCTAAGTAACTTCTACAATTACGAATACAAATGCATGAAATTTGGTACAGTTATGTGTTACATATAGGTTTTATTCTCTTTTGAAATCACAGTATTTAGTAGTACCAATTTAATATTTCCGGAATCAGTATTACAAGATGATATCATTTCCTTCGTTAGAACAATTTTTACATAAAAATTACACATAAAGCCGCGTTCAAACTCAGAGTTTTCTCAAAGATTCCTGCAAAAATAATTGTTTTCTCATTTCAAAACCTATAGTTTCACACTACTCCAAGATTTCTACTGTCAATATAGATGATGTCATTACATCTGACAGAACAGTTTTTACGTTAACCCAAGGTTGCTTTCAAGCCTTTTATCAACCACTGACTGAACGTTGTGTGAGCTTTATAAAAGTCGTATGCTTCGCAAACACCAGAACTGGCATTTGGCACCTAATTCCACTGTACGATACAAGAAGGTCTTAGCAAATGATACGGTAGTGGAATTTGCAGAGTTGCGGTTTTCCTGCTCACGGTCAGCGGCTAAAAAGCGTTTGGTGTGAACGCAGCCTTAGGGCAGTTTTTACATTATTACACTTAACTGAGTTGTAGTCATGCAATCATTACCAATGTAATAACGAGTAATACTATGATACTATGTTTATAATAGGATATATTAGTATCGGCCTCATATATGTTTTTTCATTTAATAAGTTAATAATAAATAAATAAATAAATAAATATATAGGACTATATGACACACGGACTTCTATTCCTAAGGTAGACGACTTAATGCCTGTGTTATAGGTAACAGCCGCCTGTTATACACAAATATTTTTTTTAGAAGTATATAAATACATAAATATGGATAATACACCCAGACTCGAGGTGAGAATCGAACCCACGACCCCTGGAGCAGAAGGCAGGGTCACTGCGCATTGCGCCAACGGGCCAACCGTGTTATATAAATTAAATAAAGAAAAATATTAATGACGTTCATAAGTGCTTATAAAAAAATCTATAGGAATAAACGATTTTGACTTTATTCCGTACCCTTCCTTTACTTCTGTGTCTTTAGTGTTTCTGTTTAATAGAAAAAAGTTACACAGGATTTACCGCAATTCCAAATTCTATTATTTATACATTAGCCATGTGACTGTCATTTCTACTATATGAAAAGTTGCTGGAGTTTTGCGAATATTATAAACTTATGTGTGGTATAATTTTGACGCCAAAATTACATAATTCAGAATATGATTTTAATTGAAATTTAATGATTGAATTGATTGAAATTAAATGATTAAAAAAAAATACATTATACATATGACGTTCATAAGTGTTTATAAAACAATCTATATGAATAAACGATTTTGACTTTGACTTTGCTATATCCACACAAACATACATACCGTGATGCATAGCTCTCCGCTCGGCCACTTCCAACGCAAAAAGTATCCCGCGTTATTGTTGTTTCCAATAATACTTTTTCACACTCATTCGACGGCAATAATTTTACTTCAATGAATTTTAAAACAATTGTTCTGATGAATTTATCTTCCTAAAACAAAAAACTAATTTTCTTAATGATAAATTCTTAATGAAATATCTTACGGTGATAGAACATTCTAAAGTGAATCTTTAGGAAAAGTATACGTTTGTCGCGTATCAAGTACATATAGTAGAGGAGAGATTGATGCTAACTTTGTAGCCACTAAAGCGTTGTGGAGTTTAATTGGATGAAGTAGATTAAGTGCAGAAACGAAAGAAAAGGTTATTTTAAGGTAAGGAAATGTATATAACGCCTGGAGCGTGGTTTTATGGAATGCGTGATGGTGTTAGCTACATTGCCTTGAGAAAATGGTCAGATTATATTTTTTGCGTAATAGAGTATTTCCTTTTCAATAAAATAAAAAATAATCACGCTCGAATATTTGACTAGCTAGGAGCGGACGGTTATTTTTTTACAACTTTGTGACTCTCCCATTTTCTTATTTCACCCTGAATTTGTTAGATAATTGAAACATAAGCTTATCTCCATGTGATTAACGTAACTTATCTTAATCTGACGAGCCCGAGTTTTTATAAGGGTGCTATAAGGGTTCCAAAGAACCACCCCTACCCTATATTTAGAGTTCATATTTCGTGGGGGTATATTATAGGATGGAAGGATACTCCCTATATAACTTTCTGGCGCGCTCGAGCATTGCTCAAAATCCCCTCTCTGGCTCCCAACCAATAAACGTGCCTTGGCATGCTATAGCCAATTTTATTATTACTAGAGATAGTCTACCTCCTTGTCATGACCAGACTTGTAACAGCCCTACAAATTCTTCTCCTTCTTTCTCGTTTCCTCACTGCTGAGGATCGTAACCACGCATGATACGATACAAATGCGTACCTCCAAACCACAAGTGAGTCTACCCAGTCTTAGCTATCAAATTATTCTAGCAGTATATAATCAATTACTTCAAATCGTAAAATTCTCTCAAAGTAAAGAGTTGACGTATGAAAGACTTTCTTTTGATGACAGACCCTCCATATACAATCCTTTCAACTATGACAACATATACGATACCTATAACAAAAACGCAAGGTGTACTTAAGGAAAATATAATTATTATAAAATTAGATATATAAATTTTAATAAAAAAGAACGACTTGAAATTGTCAGCCCCGAAGCGGTAGGCAGGGACACTGCCCACTGCGCCAACGGGCTAATCAAATAAATATACATTTTTAAACATTTTACTACTTGCTGTTAAGAACTCGTATAGTTTTTTGTGCATATAGATCAAATGGAAGTGTCAGTTTGTATCGTCAACGTCTTCCTATACATCCGATGACTATAACAAAAACGCAAGTCAAAAATTTGTTTGTCTGTCTGTGTGTTTGTTTGTTCCGAGTAATCTCCGAAACGGCTGGTCCGATTTCGACGAGACTTTCACTGGCAGATAGCTTATGTTGCAAGGTAAGTAACATTAAAAACCCTCAAAATGTGTCAAAATCCCTGAAATGACGCGGACGTAGTCGCGTGACATAGCTAGTAATGAATAGACAACATACCGGATTCGTCGTCAGTGGTGTCAAGATTTTCGGCTTCCTTTTGCGTGAACAGTTTCCTCTTTGATTTGGCCGGTTTTTGTGATGTTTTTACAGTCGAAAGGGGCCGCCGCGGCGCTGTGTTGACGCGCGTTTCGATGTCTGCAACAGATAGTGTTCACTGACCATCAAAGGTTATGACCCCCTAATAATTAGGCATACCTAAATGACGTCATAAATTTTACGATTTTTAAAATTCACCCCGCGTTAAATGAAAAAAATGATTCCGCGAATGCCGACATAAACAATAACGGCTGCGTTTCAATTATCGATCCTAGCGGTGTTGGTAACCATGACGGTGTCGCAATATTAAAGAATTTTTTTCCTATTTTCTAAAACTCACTACACGCCTAAAGAAGTTTTAGTTTGGTAATAAAATCTAAAAAAAAGGCACGTGGTGGTTCCCGGGATGACGTCAGATGGCAATCGGTCACTGCAATTTATGGTAGAGGAGCCCGAAAGGGGATTTTGTGCAATACTCGAACCCCTCAGATAACCATATAATAGTATCCTTGCGCCCTATAATTGTACCCCCACCAAATATGAACTCTTAATATGGGGGGGGGGTTCTTTAGAGCCTTTATAGGACCCTTAAAAAACTCGGGATCGTCAGATTAAGTTAAGGTAAATTAATTACATGGGGATAAGTTTATATTTCAATTATCTAACGAATTCAGCGTGAAATAAAAAAGTGGGAGAGGCACAAAGTTGTAAAAGACGTCCGCTTCTCGCTTGTCAAATATCTTTTTTATTGATAAGGAAATACTCTAAGGATTGCGCAAAAAATATAATCTGACCATTTTCTCAAGGCAATGTCGCTAAAACCATCACGCGGTCCATAGAATCACGCTCCTGGCGTTATTATTATTATTTATTATTGGATAACTTACCCATAGCAGGCATTACAGTTTCCCAATGCGCCTGCTATAGGCTATATTTAATAACATTTGCTTACAGAGTACTTACGTTTCTACATTACATTTATATCGTCATATAATAATTATACATCATATTTATATCTCATTATAGCATATTTTTAATTAAAGATATAAATCTCTGAGGAGGTGTATGAACAACACGGCTTATGTACAACACGGCCTTACATTAAAATAACTTTTTTTTCGTTTCGTTTCCGTACCTAATCTACGCAATCCAATTGGTCCCCACAACTCTTAAGGTATATTTTGACCACCTAGTTGTTGCAATTATTTTTTAAAAGTTCCTTATATTGTTACTGATTTTATCTTTTTGTATTCGTCATGCCTATTGTAAATATCTGATTGTATTATTGTGAAACGAGTATGCGCCATTACTGTTCTCCCCACATGTCTGTTAATTGTCAAATATAAAAATATCGGTATAAAAACCGTTAAAATCATATAGCACATAGTTTGCAAGTCTAAATATGTGTTGCCGAATTTATATATAATATATATAAAAGCGAAAGGTAACACGAAATCGCCAAAACTCATCAATCGGGTAGCAACAGAAAATCGGTGCCGCGACACCAAGATTCGTGTGCACCGAATTGCCAATCCCTTTTCATCGTGGAGTAAACATTGGGACATTCTCCTGTATGTATGTTTAGTTTTAAGATTGTTTTTTATTTAATTTGGTGTTTACGTTGTTATTATATATATTATGTGTGTGTCTTATTGTTTACTTTTCACAAAGTTGGAATAAACGCTGTTTCTTTCTTTCTTCTTCTTTCTTTCAAAACCGCATTACGTACGATAATGAAATTTGGCAGGTAAGTGGTTTATGGTTGCGACATCCGCTAAGAGCGAACTTTTCAATAGGACCAATTTAAAGTTGATAAAGTTAAGTTTGTACGAAAGTCCAATGTATTATCTGACTAGGAGACCCGGCAGATGCTGCCCGAAATTTGGATTACTTACAATTTACTACATTATATTGTCCTATACTATTATTTCTGTTCCCGTTCCCGTTCCCGTTTCCGTTCCCGTTCCCGTTTCCTTTCCCGTTCCCTTTCCCAATAATTTCGAAAACTACCATTAACAAACAAATAGACATTTTTATGTACACAAACGTTGTTCTATCATTTAGATAACAAAAAAATAATTATAAATTTTGGTGCATTCGTGAAAAAGTTATGCGCGTACATACATTTTGCATGGTCAACTATAATCGCGCTGTCGCATCGGCTTAATGAAGTTGTAGTAGTTCAGCGGTTTGGAGGGGCGTGCATTTTTAGACTGAACGTGTACGAACCCTAACTATCTACAGGCCGAAAGTGTTGCTTACCGTCTTTGATGGAATGTTGAAATATATTAAACGGGTTTCGAAGAGCGTCTGACCTTCGTAAAAACTCGTGACAAATTAAACACACTAATGTGTTTGGCGTAAAAACCAGTTGCAGGTTCAACCCCGGCCATTATGACGTAGTTCCTTACGATGTTAATGACTGAACGCCGGTTTTTTATGTAAAATATGATATTATAGGAGGTCGTGGCCTAATCTCTATCTCATTAAGTCGCTCTTGTTGCGACCGGGGGATAGATGCGTGACCCATTCTAACACTGGTTTATATTTGATATCTGACCTCCTTTGGTTTCGGAAGGCACGTAAAACAGTGGGACCCGATTAATGTCACTTTGGGATATTAGTCGTAAGGTTGCAGAGATCGTGGGGATTCCGAGGATGACGTCAGACGGCAATCGGTCATCTTAACTCGCCCCACAGACATGTACTATACAATATAAGCGAACGCCGGTATTAGACCGGGATAACGCTAAGAAGAAGAAGATTTTTTAAAGATATTACAGCAGTAGTTTTTAGGCATGTTATAAGTCAAATATTCCCGTTTCCCGTCATGCTAAGCTTGAATTAAAAGCTTGTGTTAATACGTTTGAACCGGGCACCTTGTGGGTTTCAGTCCATTCCTTTAACCGTCGATCGAGGCGTCGAGCATATAGACGATTGTCTCGTTGACATAGGGCCAAGTCGTTAAGATAACAATTAATTGTCCAGCCACATTATTTACGAGTTTGCGTAAAACTTCTTGCCTCGCACAATTCCTTAGTGAATCAGTTACCAGCTACGGTATATCCTAACCCATACGACTAAAGGACCTTCAACAAAATACAATAATAATATTCATTCCTCAAACGCTGGTAAAGCATCTGCGCGCCCCCAGGTGTTGCCGTTGTCCATGGGCGTCGGTAGTCACTGTAGTCACCACACTGCATGCGCGTTAGGCCCTTCTTATATAGAAAACCCATTTTCTCCAAAAGTCGGTTAAACTATTTCAAAACAAACATACCACCAAAATGCAAAGATAAATCGAGATAAGATGGCCGCTCGTAAAAGTGACCCCGCCACATTTCGGGGGTCAAGAGCACTAAAGGATATTTCTATTCAATAATTTATACAATTGATAAATAATAAATGGGATACAGCCGTGCCGCCATACTTTAGCTTTATGTCCGTCTGCGGTACTCTCATTTGAAATGTATTACCTGGAGGGAAGTGCTTATCCACGCCCATGGACAATTTCACTGACAAAAGACGATGATGAGGATGAGATGTTTGCAGTATATTTTAATTTGTACCATATAATATACTATATTGTATTTTGTACCTAGGAAGAAACAAAGTAATACTAGTTACGCCTCCTGTATTGTGCCATTAACACACGAATTGGTCTCCCAGCTTAACAATACGCGTTCACACCTTTGAGTGCTCAAACGGCCGCCATCGTTCATAAATTGAACTAAGTTAAATGCCTATTCCTTCTTATCAATTTATCATACACGTCCTATTTCTATCATGATACTATGTAGCAACGAACACTAGCCACCTCCTGTATTGCACATTACCGCACGAATTGGTCTCGCAGCTTAACAATACGTGTTCACACCTTTCAGTGCCCAAACGGCCACCATCGTTCATAAATTGAACTAAATTAGATGCCTATTCTTACTTGTCAACTTATCATACATTTCCTATTTCTATCACGAAACTATGTGGCATTGCAGTGCTCAAACTGCCGCCATAAACCATAAATTGAACTACATTACATGTTTATTTCTACTTATAATACGTTTCCTATTTCTATTAAGATACTATGTGGCATTGCAGCGCTTAAAAGATCACCATAAACTATAAATTGAACTAAATGAAATGTTTATTTCTACTTATAATAGGTATCCTATTTCTATTAAGATACTATATAGCTACGTAACACTAGCCACCTCCTGTATTACCGCATTAACACACGAATTGGTCTCTCAGCTTAACAATACGCGTTCACACCTTCTTGCAGCGTTCAAACGACCGCCATAATCCATAAATAAAACACCTCGCCGATACCTCAGGCATTTTAACGCAAAACAAAACGGTAATAATATTATACAGCACCGCTTTATATAGAAAATGGTATGGGATTATTATAAAAAACTAAAAGGCATTCGCGAAATATGTTTATATTCTTATATCGGTTGATTCGCGCATTCATTCTTCTTCTTTTTCTTCCTAGCGTTATCCCGGTGTAGTAGTACCAGGGTCCGCTTAGATTGCATAGGATTTGGCTGTGGGGCGAGTTAAGATGACCGACTGCCATCTGACGTCATCCTCGGAACCCCCACGGTCTCTACAACCATACAAAAAATTATCCTATACGTATGTGTGTGTGTGTGTATGTATACATATATTCATGATTCTTATGTACTGTTTATATTCAATTTCTCAAACTAATTCTGCTCTTTCTGGTGTGTTTTATTTATCGCTATATATAACGCTATCGTGCGAATGAGGGCTAACTCAAAACCATAACGCGTTACTTTTGAATCATCCACGTTGACGGAGATTTTAGTAAAAAAAAATACATGACAAGAAAAAAATTAAACAAACGGCGTGAGGGGTCGTTAACCCCCTGTCGGACTGAAGTTCGCACGGAACGCGTAAGATTTGCTAGAAAATTCTTATAAATTACATTTTTGCGGTCGAACTGTCATCTGCTCAAGGGTCGACAGAAAAGAAGCGCGAAAAGAAACTTCGCTCCAAAAACAAAAAAAAAATGTGAAAGATACTTGCTTTTTTTATAAACAATGACTACGATCACATCAAAAAATAGAATCCAACCAAAACCGCACGCACCGATAATATTTTGTAAAATCTCAAACATGTGCTCTGGTCGCGAGGATGAAAATAGTTTTAGATATCTAGACGACGGGCGTCCAAGTGTATCATTAATACACTCTCATATATTACAGTTCTGTTGACAGGTTATGGCCGGCCAGAAAAGTGGCATCCATCATATAAATGAAACAATAGAGACAATCGGCAGAAGGACGCACTGAAATCCGTAAGGTGCAAGGTTTAAATCCGTCATCGGTCGTGCTTGTGTTTTCATATCGCGGCATCATAAAAATTCACGAGGAGTAAAATCAAACGTTACGCGTTATTTAAGAAGTAAACTCCGGTCGTGCTTCGGGGCTGACACGTACACAGTTTTTTTTAAAGTGGAAATATATCTTCTAGCTAGCGTTATCGGGGTCTATTACCAGGTTCCGCGTAAATTGCAGATGATGTGGCTGTGGGGCGAGTTAAGATGACTGATTGCCGTCTGACGTCATCCCCAGGATATCTACAATCTCACGACTAACATCACTCAGTGACATTAATCGGGACCCACTGTTTTACGTGCCTTCCAAAGCACGGAGGAAATTTAAAATCTTAGAATGGGTAATCCCTCTATCACCCGGACGCGGTAAGAACCTCTTATCTAGCGATCCACTCAAATGCCGGCTGATGATTAAGCTACGAGCTCCACTTTAAAGTGGAAATATAAGTACCAGCGGATTCCCGCCACTTCGTCCATAAAAAATTGAGAGAGCCCCCTTATCTGGCTCTAAAAAAAATCCTTTCTTAGCGGATGTCAACTAACTATAAACCATCTCGTTGCTAAATTTCATCATTATATGTACGTCTGCAGTTTTCCAGATTTCGTGTTAGGTGACCTATCACTTTTATATATATACACTTTTTTTTAATAAGAAAACCGGGATTGCTTTAGACCACACGACTGAAGTAAAAGTTCTATTCCTTTATATATGTAGAATATTTAATGTATTGAAACACAATATTAATATATAAAATTGTTCAAGAAAGAAATGAAATCGCCCGGTCACACTTTTCGTAACGTTCTCGTCGCGCATTCACCAGCTTACTTCCGAAGTCAAGTGAGCGTAAAAAAAAATTATTTCAATAAATCGCAAATATATAAATCAAACAGATTTCCGACAGGGTATTCCAGTTTTATATCGAAAACATTTTCCCGTGATAATTCAAGTTTCTAATTCTAATTCCAATTTGTTTATTTATAATTATACTTAATATATAAAGCTGATGAGTTTGTTTGTTTGCTTGAACGCGCTAATCTTAGAAAATACCGGTCCGATATGAAAAATTATTTTAGTGTTAGATAGCCCATTTATCGAGAGAGGCTATAGGCTATATATCATCACGCTAAAATTTTCCACCTAATTTTACGCGGACGAAGTAGCGGGTAGTAACGAGTTTCGGATAAGTCCATCCCTCTAAGACTTTCTTTCTTATTAATGCTTAATATTTCTATATTATTATATGCTTCCACAGTTTTTTTATTAAGGTTTTATAAGCTTTTGTAAGGCTAAAGTTTAATCAATTATTTGCCAAATTGATTCAATTGTCGAATTCGGTACAGCCAATATTAGATTAATGTATTAAGA
This sequence comes from Charaxes varanes, assembly GCA_024363005.1. Taxonomy (NCBI): domain Eukaryota; kingdom Metazoa; phylum Arthropoda; class Insecta; order Lepidoptera; family Nymphalidae; genus Charaxes; species Charaxes varanes. The sequence goes on along the minus strand of JANCMC010047690.1, from coordinate 4,615 downwards.
AAAGAGTTCTAAGGTAAATATAACCCAGTAAGGGTCTAACCCCATGTCACTTTTGTGTTAGCAGTTTAATAACAAACATATCGTTTGCCAAGTTCATAAAAACAGGAGGAATAGTAAATTTTGCGATCCCCCTAGCAAAAAAAATCCTCACGGTCAGTTACTTTAAGACTTTGAACATAATTAAAAAACTTGACATTAAATTGAGGGTAATAGATACATGTTACGTGGACGCATCTTCCTGGCCTCGTCCTCCGTTACAACTCCGCAAAAAGATACGGAGGCGGGTGCAGATTCGGAGGTATTCTTGCAGAATTTCCGCACTCACGGAGGCGGAGGCGTAGTTCTGTTATAATCCTCGTTGCAACCAATGAATATTACGCATTATTTAAGAAAGATATATTTATAATTATGCCAAAAAATTACTTTCACAAGTGTTGACAAGAAGACCTAAACTAATAAGTGAATTTTGATTTGATTTTTGTTATATTCTAGTAATACAAACTCTGATTTTCAAATATCCGAACTCCGTGTTTCTGAAGACGAATAAAACTGGGTCTCGATGAATGTCACTGATATTAGTCGTGAGGTTGTAGAGAGCGTGGGGGTTCCGAGAAGGACGTGAGACAGCAGTTGGTCAACTTAACTCGCCCCTCAGCCACATCCTTTACAGTTTAAGTGGAGCCTGGTAGTAGACTGGGATAGCGGTGGATACCGCTTTCAGCTTCTATCGAAGATAGGAATGCTTATATTAAAATGCTAGGCACTTTGGAGTATATTTAACTAGAATATAACAACACTCTTTATGTGGTTTGACCCTTATGCAATTAAAGGCCACCACTTAACAACCATAAGGTACGCAAATCTCAAGGTTTGTGGGGGAATTTCGACCAGTCGGCATCTCAGCGTGAGGAATTCCTTGAAGCCACACCAGTAGGCTACTTTAAAAAATTGTCTTCAAGACGTTAGCCCATTCCACTGTTACATACGTCCACCATTTTTGTGTTGTAGTTCTGACTACAATTCACCTGATTGGGTTTCACCTGTTCTCCGCTACCACAAATATACGTTATCTAAGTAGTACTTTGTAAAATATCTTGATGAATTGGTTAAATTTAGGAAAATAAAAAATCGCTATGACTAATAACTTAAGCGATAAAATTGTTTTATAGATTAGATACAATTGTTAATTATACAGATACAATCTAAGAGATCGCCGAATTCGTAATGAATCATTCTGTGAGGGGTTTTCGTCTAATTAAATATAAGAAAGGAAGATTGAAAAAAAGAAGGAAGATTACAACATAATATATTACTTTAAAAATGGAACGGACTTTCAGCCTGTGGTGAAAATTGATAAAGCAAAAAAAAAACCATGTTTAGTATATAAAACGAATGTTTAGTACTTAGTTACTTTTAAGCAAATTAATTCCCCATTACGCCAAGACGTCGTTGCGCGGGAGAAGGGCGCGCAGCCGACACAAAACACCTCTTCCTCGCCTCGGGGTGGTAGAAATTGATCGCAATCTCACCGTTCGTTCGCCGGAGGTGCTGCCGCCGTCGCCATGGCAACCGCCAGCCAGCAATCCCGACCCGGCGTCGCCGTGATACCGTTACGATTGAATAGAGCCTCATTTGCCGAATAAAATAAAAGACATCAAAACACGCGCAAATAATAACCTGTTTACCTATTCGATGCTCCCTATAAATACGCCATCAGGAGATACGTAATTGAGCCCCGAGCAGGGAGAATCAAATTATTTCTCTTCAGTGCGCAATGAAAGCAAAATCGGTAATTTATAGGGCCCTGATTATTTACTATATACCTTTTGTGCTTAATACCTATCACAAAATCTCGAAAAACGGCCGACACGCATTGATATTTAGAAGGGATTTTTTGATTCCTATCAAATCCTATTCCTATCGTTCGACGACGTACTGTGAAATCCGTAAACCTTCTGGTCTAAGAGCTCTTCCAAGATTAATTTTACGCGGACAAAGTTGCGGGAAACAGTATACTAATAAAATAACTATTTGAAAATAGTTATAACATATGAGGTCCACCCTCAATATACAAATCCTGGATGAGGGTGTATTGAAAAATCTGTGAGAACTTTTTTTTTTGATTTGATCTCCTATCTTCTTGTTAATTAAATAACGTAAAGCATTTCGAAAATGCATCTCATAAAAAGAGTAAGTAAAATCTTAGGTAAAAAGAGAATCTTTAGATATCATAATGTTATGCCGGAGCCAGACATGGCTTCATTTGAATGATCACGTGGTGTGGCCGGAGACTTTGTGTAGTACTTTGTTTCGCAGAGTTTTGTAGTACTTTGCAGCCTTCAAGGACAAAAATGTACAAACACTTAGAGCTGTCTCGCTCCGGCATTAAGATTCGCTATGTAACTTCGATCTTTCTTATTTAAGCTTTCGCCGTTTAATCTCCTCTGTTTTGTCCTCAAGCAACATGACATTGGCGAAATAATTTGTGCCCACTTGGCATAGATAAAAGTCATAAAACAAGAATTGAATTAAAATTGATCTTTGGTCTTTCGGAATTTCAAGGAAAAGCATATACTAACGGTTTTTACAAAGACCGGGAACGCATCAATGAGGTTTTTTAAGTAAAGTTGTCTAAAAAAATCCTTATTTCATCAAACTTAGGGGTCGACCATAAATTACGTCACACGTTAAGGGGGGGTGGAGGGTGATCATCAGGGTCAAAAGCTTTGTGACGTAACATGTCAAAAATAAAGATTAAAAAATATATAACTACTCTATTGTTTTAATTTTTTAAAATGCATGCATAAAATTTAAAAGTTTTTGACGTCACACTAAGGGGGAAGGGGTACAGAAAGCCATAATACATCGTTAGACATCGATGTTTAGGATCGATTTTTATGCTACGTCGTTTTTTGAAGGACGTTTTGTTTGCAGCCTCCGACACTAGCAATAAAAAATCTCCACCGGCCTAATTATAAAGAATAAAACACACATGTTTGAATTTGTGTTGTTAAGTGTATTCAAAAAGCATCAGGTCAAATATATCCCATACGTCGAGTTCTTTGGGGTATTGTTGTCGGTTACATGGCTGCATTGTTGAGGTATTTCCATTTAAACAATGTTAAAATGCAAAAACCCAACGGCTAATTGGGTTCCAATTACCTCAGGACAAATACTAAGAGCCCTTAAGAATGTCCTCCTTTCATATTTGCCGAATGAAAAAGTATTTGAACCGACTGCGATAAAGTAATTTTTCGAATTTTATTACCCCACCCGTTATGGTGGGACTTTGATGTTGTTGTGATCACGTCTAGTATTGTATTTAGATCATAATTGATGTCTAGTTTTTTATTGAAAAAGGAGACTAGAAATAAGAAGAAAGGTTATCTTTATTGTACACAAGACACATAAGTTACAATAAGGTATGGTACAATTAGGCGGTCTTATCAAATAATTTAGGTATTCTATACTATACACTCGGGTGCGATGAAATCGTACTTAAGAAACATTTTTTTGACTGATGATTACATTTTTTTTAATATGAGATTATGGAACATTTTATGGATAGGTATTGCAATGTCATTTAATCCCATATTAAAAAAATAAATATTTTTTTTAATATATATATTTTTCAAACAAATGTTCTCATGTGCGATTTCATTGCGTCCGAGTGTATCATAAAGAGGGAAGATTTGATAGTTTCTTTGCATAGGCTCTGAAACTCTTGGACCGATTTGAAACCACCAACATCAGAAACCTACATTATCCCTGATGAGCATAAGCGGTATAATATTATCAAAAAAGTTAGGAATCCGTATGAAAACGGGAGCTCAAGAAGGGATTTTGCACAATACTCGAGCGCGCCAGAAAACCATATATGGACACCAAATATGAACTCTTAATATATTGGGATTCATGATTGGCCCCTTAGAGGATCCTTAGAAAAACTCGAAAGCGTCAGATGATGATAAGGTAAGTTAATTGTATTGAGATAAGCTTACATTTCAATCATCTGATGAATTAAGCGTGACATATGAAAATGGGCGAGTCACGAAGTTGTAAAAAAGGAATATTCGACGCCAATTATTTAATTTTTTTAATAACATCCTTTAAGGATTATCGAAAGCATATAATCTGATGATTACCTTCAGGCATTGTAGCTAAAACCATCACGTGCTCTATAAAACCACGCTCCAGGCGTTAATGATAACATGACATTTACTTAAGATAATCTTTTTTTTTGTTTCTGCACCTAATGTACATATTAGATCCCTACAACGCTTTAATGACTAATAATTTAGCAACACTGCCTCCCCTACTATAAGCACTATATGGGGAATATAAATTCACAGCTTAGATTTTAATCGCATATATTATTTAAAATTATGGCAGTTACGCAGTTTGGTTATTTTTCCCAAACTTAATAAACAGGACTATGTGACATACGGACGGCTGTTCCTAAGGTAGACAACCTAATGCCTGTATTATAGGTAACAGCCGACTGTTATAAACAATTTTTTTTGTAAACATGTATAGTAAATACGTACATATGGATAATACACCTAGGCTCGAGGCGAGAATCATACCCCGCACCTCTTGTTTTCGAAGTTATAAA
>JANCMC010047665.1:0-12865 GCA_024363005.1 Charaxes varanes | reverse complement strand
CTGGTTTATATTTGATATCCGACCTTCTCCGTGTTTCGGAAGGCACGTAAAACAGTGGGACCCGATTAATGTCACTGTGTGATATTAGTCGTAAGGTTGTAAAGATCGTGGGGGTTCCGAAGATGACGTCAGATAGCAATCGGTCATCTTAACTCGCCCCATAGCCACATCTTCTACAATCTAAGTGGACCCTGGTACTTAACCGGGATAACGCTAGGAAGAAGAAGAAGTATCAATACTATAGGCATTATGCATATAACATAACAAATATAATTCTCTAACGCTAATATCTGTGTATTCTCTTAAATTATGATTTTAATTTCCCAATACTAGTAAGGTGTTTAAAATGTAAAGAGATACAAATATCGGCGGGGTTATAGATTTCGCTACATGACTCTCGCTACTATGGAGTGTTTGATCGGCGCGAATAAAAGCGAGATATTGTTTGACTAATGGCCGGCAGTAAATCCGCGCCCGTGTCATATTGCTTCGGACGTCTGATTTGCTATCTGCTTCAAAGGGTTCAGTTATTAAAAGTCCAATTCGGAATTGTTCATGTGTTTTATCATTTTTTTTTTCATTTTTGTTTGCTTTTGAATAGACCTATAGTTTGTTATTTAGACAAAACGGCATATTTATGTTTCACTAGTTAAAAAATAATTATTATTGTAATAAAATTTTATCCTTACTACACATTCGATTGCTTGATACAAATTGCTATTTAACGATAAGGCCGCCGATTGTACCTGCAGTACCTTTTATTATTAAAATCAAATAAGTATGTAGTCTGTATTATGGTGGTGTGCAATAAAGAATAATTATTAATTCAATAAAGAAAGTCCCAAAATTAAAATCATACTAATCTTACGATGTCTAAGGACTTGTAATTGAATGTTATTATGGAGATACTCACAATGCTAATGCGCTTTGCATCTTTTCTATCTATCTTTTGCTCTTTTCCTACGAGTTTCGTTAGTCACAGGTAAAAAAAAACACACATGTAATAAATTTGAAGATCTATGAATTAAATTTTACTGCCCAAGACAGATAAATTGTGATTATAATTCTTAAATTTATTTGCAATCTTCTCACAACCCCTCCATAAACTTTAACGAAGCACATCAATTTATTGTTGAAATAGAGGAAAAAAACGCACCGTCAATAAATAGGAATAGCCATCAATTGCGGCGCTTAGAAAATGAAGTACCTGAGGGATTTATATGAATTGCATTCGAATGGCATATTTGCGAATACATGTAGTTTACGTAAATTTAAAGGGCGTGTTAAAGACACGCTTATTCGTAAAGTACATTATATTAGTAGTTGGTGATTATTAAAGACTAGCTGTGCCCGCAACTTCGTCCGCGTAAAATCAGGTGAAAAAAGATTCAAGTTTAACGGAATGTTATGTGGCCTATAGCCTTCCTCGATAAATGGTCTATCTAACATAGATAGAATTTTTCAAATCGGACCTGTAGTTTCTGAGATTAGCGCATTCAAGCCAACAAACAAACAAAATCTTCAGCTTTATATTTTAGTATAGATTATAAATTTGTATAGATAAAAGACCCTGGAACTTTGAAAAATTACTAGAAATTGCCGGGTGGCCGAAATTCGCCCACAAACCTATTTGCGTTCGACATACATACGTTGCTCTATTCACAGATAAATAAAATTTGACAATTAATATAACATACGGTTGCCACGATTACGCTTCGACATTATCCCAATACATGTTTGTGTAAAATGTGTAAATCGTTCAGTATTGGTGTTGGTGTGGTTTTACCTTAATAATACTGCATATTATAAAAATATTAGCATTCGCACACCGTCCTCTATATGAACTAACAATTGTGCCAAATTTCATTTTTTTTTTTATTGGTGATAGACAAGCGCTTGACCGCAATCACACTCGATAAAGTGTAGATGCGGTCTACGGTGAAACGCGCTTGCCTAGAATAAAACTATTCACTCTTGCCTTAAAGATACCCATGTTGTAGCGGTCTGGGAACACAGACGCCGGGAGAGCATTCCACGCCATATTATATATTCATACTCTTTCTCCTTCTAAAGTATTAGTTTCACGTATTATTAAAAAATATTATGACGATGTATCAAGCTATAAATACATATACATATAATTGAAGTGCCTGCCGAAACTATTTTATTTACTAACTACCTTTGACACTATACAGGATACCTACTAACTGAAACGCAAATCAAAACATTTTTGTCTGTCCATCGATCGGTCTGTCTGTTTGTTTGTTCCTGATAATCTCCAAAACGGCTGGACCGATTTCAATGGAACTTTCACTAGTAGATAGCTGATTTAACAACATAGGCTACTTGATTTATAATTAAATATCTTTTTCTTGAAAGTCCCTAACTAAGAAGGTTATATAAAGTTCGTTATAATGTCATTTCTAGCACAAATTAGAATGTATTCGGTCTAGTCATCTAGCGTTGCAGCATTTTCGTGTAAATCCCGCCCGCCAGAGCCTGCGGAAGTGTCGCTTTTATAAGTCGTAAATCAGCAAGCTTATCGGTTTACACAGACGTCCGCGAAATATGCGACCGGGGGCCGTATTCGCGGAGTGAGAGACAATACGCGCGCGGACAAGATTATCGCATATTTCGCATGCGAAACGCAATCGTATCGATGTTTAACATTCGCCATCTGCATCTTGTATCAGGGACTGTATCGCTTTGATTTCTTTATTTATGTACACAGTCCATAGCCATTTTTCATAGGAAAACTGTGCGTGTATTAATTATAATCGGTAGTGTATTGTAAATTTTTAATCTCGCATAAGTAAAAATTAAACCGAAAATGATGTTAATATGAACGATATTGTGTTCAAACAAAGCGTCTCTCATTAGGAAAGCTTAATATTCAATATCATGTCTTTTGGAGACGACCATAAACGGAACGGCATAAAATTTAATGCAGTCCATACGACGAACCGTATAATTATCCGAATAAATCCGAAAAATAAAAAAACAAACAAACACTTAAATCATCGTTGGAAACTGAAAACTCATAAAAGACCAATAAATTTACACAAAGAATGGTACTTATAAAGTTTTATTTAAGGTTTTACGGCGTCGCGTCGCTTCGTTCGGATACGTATTTCGTGAATATTTATAGGTTGCATAATAACCGCGCAGAGTTATGCCCCGGTGCCCCCGTGGTGGGACTCGCACGACAAATTGTTGTAGTGTTGTAAATCTGTACGCGTCACTGTTCTTTTGGAGAGTTTCAAATATTTATCTACGAACTTGCATTCGAATTCATGCGGATATAAAAAACGAACACTTAAATTATCGCTGGTCACTGAATTCGCATAAAAGACGCATTTGCGTAAATAATGATACGTGTTAAGTTTAATTTAAAAGTCCAGAATACTATGTTCAAAAACTTTATCAAACACACACACACACAGAATAAATATTTTAAAAACTCATTTGTACGTGTAAAACAAATAACTGTACCACATTTCATGCACTTATGTTTATAACTGTAGAATTTAGTTAGTACAGACGGACGGACTGAGCGAAACCAATAAGGGTTCCTCGTAGTACTACTACGAAACCCGAAAAAAACCAGTGCTAACACATAAAGGTAATTAAAGTTTTGTCAATAAAAAATATGCAGATTGTAATATTGTTTCTCAACCTAGTTGTTTTTCTGTTTGTTCGTGATAACTTCTGAAAGAGTTGTCTATATTTCAGAAGTTTTTGATATAAGGAACAGAAGTAAAGCTTTGACGAGCAATATTTAAAATAAAATAAAGAAGCATAAAAGATATTTGAAATCAAGGTTACCGTTAAAGTTTTCCAGTTAGTGTAAATAATTGTGTCTGGAAACTTTTAATTGATAAATACAGTACAATATTCTATTAGCTTTAAAGGTAAAATGGGAAAGACGTCTTATTTTATGTAACTGTTACGAACTGTGTAATATCAACAAAAGTTGATTACAATCTAATCTCTGATTCAAAACTTTGTTAGCGTAAAGTGTATTTAATATTTGTACAATATTGAGTCTAACCGTGCGCTTTTATAAGAATTTTAATTCGTGGCTTAGCGTACTTTTGGTTGACAAACAAATGATTTATAACAAAAGGACATTTTATTTTTAACCCTCGTCGCAAAAAGAGGGGTGTTATAAGTTTGACGTGTCTGTGTATGTGTGTCTGTGGCATCATAGCTCCCGAACGGATGTAGAGATTTCAATTTAGTTTTTTTTTGTTTTATAGGTGATTTGTGTGCGAGTGTTTTTAGACATGTTTGATGAAAATCTGTTGAGCCGTTCATAACTTGTGAGGGGTGAAAGTAGGGAACCCAAAAAAAAATAGGAAGCAAATATAGTAAATAGTAAGTAAGCCTACGTTCGGGCACGACAATGTCTGCCGGGTCCGCTAGTATTTCATAAAAATATTGGCATTCGCACACCATACTCTAAACTCACTATTTATATAAGCTATAATGATGCCACATTTCATGTTCCTCAGTTTGCGCAATTTTCATAATATGATACCGAAAGTTTCTGCTTCACATAGTATATAGTCACTTTAAAAGAATTTCACAAACATAAAATGTATTTATTGTAGAGTGATTCTATCTTCACAAAGTCAAGAGGTCTTCCGACTCGGCTAAGTATTGTTCTAAAATTAAGCGTTTCTCAAATAAATTTCATTTTAAGTGTCAGTGATTATGCGAACGGCGACCTGAGTGCTGGCTGTAAATTGGCGACGTTTTCGCCGGCTCGGCTGATAGATTTACGCGGCACTGGTTCGCATTGCTAAACGCTAAATTATGGTCTTACATAGAAAACGGACGTTTTACTGCGTCGCGGAATTTTAACAGCATAACCATTGAATAATATCACGATTTAATGCGGTTGTTTACTAGTCGCAGAGGTAATAATAATTTTTCTTTACCTCGCGCACCTAGCCTTGTCTTCTGTGCTCAAGAAAAGGACTGACTGAAATCTTTAGACAGACTGAATATCTTTTTCCAAAAGGAATATTAGGAATACTTGGGATTAGACTGATATTCTCGTTAACAATTAAGCTAAAAAGAGCTTGAGCTCAAAAGAGCTTGAGCTAAAAGAGAGCTTAGGCTAAAAAGAGTTTGAGCTAAAAATAAACTTAAGCTAAAAAGAGCTTGAGTCCAAAAGAGCTTAAGCTAAAAAGAGCTTGAGCCCAAAAGAGCTTAAGCTATAAAGAGCTTAAGCTATAAAGAGTTTGAGCCCAAAAGAGCTTAAGCTAAAAAGAGCTTAAGCTAAAAAAAGCTTGAGCTCAAAAGAGCATAAGTCAGATTGAAATAAGCATATTTAAAACCTTGTGTTGCTACGATGATAATCTAACGAAAAACCAAGCATTTAAGGGATTTCAGCCCACGCGTCTACCGCATAGCTAACGAAGCTTCCAGTATTAGCAAGTATCTATAGGCCACATTGGCTGCTTACAATTGGCTTTCTTGCTATTTATCTTACACTAGCAGACCCAACAGACGTTGTCTTGCCTGATTAATCGTCACACTAAAGGTCCAGTACAAACGCCATCTACTGGAAGTATCCCGAAGATGCGACCAACTCTGCATTTCGTAGTATTTTTTTAAATATTCCTTTGAGTTTTTTTTTGTTTCTTTTTATTCTTCCCTAAAATAATAAGAATAACAAAGACAAGAGTCCAAGGGGCCCAGCTGTTTTTGAGTAATAGTTAGAAATTGACCTAATTTGGGGTATATTCCGAAAACAGCGCCACCTAACGGATCTAATTGTCTTTTAAAATCATCTACGTACCCCTTGGAATATACACAACATTTTATTCGAATCGTCCCGGAGGTTTAGGAGGAGTAGAGTGACAAAGTCTTATACAGTTGATTTTTATATGCATGTAAAAGACATCGTACCGCAAACTTTGCGATATGACTACATTAAAGTCCAAAATAAAATTACAAAAATCATCATTTTCATCTCGGAAATTAGAGGTTACAGATCCTCATCCCATTCTTAAGCGCGCATTGTATAGTGAACATTGGGAAGCAATCGTCAACAAAATGTTGACGCGCAAAACAAGTCAACGATCCACGCCGCGCTACCCCTATTAGGTATTTTTAAGTTTTATTTACATTGCGGTTTGATATAAAGATGTCGAAGAAAATTCTGATTTAAAATCGCATTGGGACAGATAATAATAATGGTATTATACGGTATTCAGTTAAAAAAATGTAAAAAAAATTGTAAATTTCAAGTATATAGTAGAAATGTATAGTAGGATATATAAAGTAGGAGTTGTAAAATTCATTCAGACTATATTGCTAGTAAAACTAAATAGTCAGCACTAACTAGCTCTACCGGAGAAAACTATACTTTACGTGCATTCATTAATTTGATGACGTCATAAAGCTCCCTTCATACTAACCGTAATTCAAAATTAATGTACACGCGAAAGTTGTAAAATATATTAATACTACATGTAAACTTGGTAGTTTTTGCGATATTGAGTACGTAGAATTGTAGTAAAAGTCTACGGGTTCAATTATCTAATATTTAAATACTTCTTCCTTTAATCACTAACTGTCTTGCCTGTTTAGTGTTTATACAATGGCTATTATTTTTCTATATTATAACATTTAAGTGCTCCTAAAATTTTTGGATTGGTTTGTCAGTTTTTAATTATTTACTTTACCAATAAACAAAAAACTTTCTGTACACGCTGTCAAGGGTAATGAAAGAGTCACCTTTATTATTTATTTTTCAAATTATAAGGCAAAGAAAAATCATCTCGACTGATATACTATCTACGTAAGAGAGCGAATCCGCGGTCAGCAACTTGTAGTATTTCAGAGATCATGAAAAAATTCAAAGATATTTAAAATCTGTTTTCAAACTTATAATGCCGGATGCCTGTACATTGCCTCACGACTCCATTAGTCGTTAGACATACGACTCTGATTAAAAGATCCACATTTGTTGTTTGATCATCGATAAAATATATATTGTTGTAAATTAAAAGCGATTAATAAACGATTGCGAGTGTAATGATCTCGTCTTGAATAAACGGGCATCAAAAATTATGGGTAGCGGCCGAGTATTTTAGAGCGGTCCGTAAATATTCCGAGAGAGACGTAAAACGCCTTTCTTATACATACAAAATCTTAGGAGGCTTTAATGAGAAAAACGGTTTCGGTATAATGCGTTTATCATTCCGGATTTATGGTCAATAAATGTTATATAGCACAAGCAACCTTCCGCCCGAGGTGATTGTCTCGTTCCGTTATAGTTATTCGGGGAAAATGTGTAATGAGCCCTTTTACGCTTTGAGCGTAAGGCGAATTTGATCTACCTAATAAACTCTACCGTTCGATATCGCTAACTGTGCGCTAGATAGTTTGCAAACCGTATACAATGTAGTAGTAACGGAGACTGGCTGAACATCAATCAAGATAAATGCATACTCAATTTCTCCAACGCAATCAACGCATTTGCGAGTCTTCTATGAATGCAGATGTTCATATGAACTGGTATTTACTTAGGTCATTATAGTCTCAAGCATAAGAGCAGATTTAGTACCAGAGTAGATTTATAAGGCTATCGGATTTCTGGTGAGAGCTGACTTGTGAAAATCAGCACTCGACAGGCATGAGTTCCGACACAAGAGCTTCTTGTGTCGGAAGCCAAAATGCCCTTTGGGTCACTGAGCCAGAAATTTAATTAGAATAGACGTTTAAGAACATATTATTTTTGAAACTTTTTAGATAAGGATTGAGCACAAAACATTCTAATCCATCCGACATATAATTTAAAATACATCAATTGGCTCAAGTTTAAGATAAAAATTACGTTTCAAGCGCGTATTTCAAGGCCATTCAAATTTTATTCCACGGACGGAATTCGATACCCATAAAATTGCGGACCCCTCCCAACTTATCCGTTTAGCAATACCGAGAAACATACATTACCATTTCGGCCCATCTGCTGCATAAACTCGCTGACAGGTATCACGTCAAAAGACAAATTAAACTTGGCGGCGCGGAGGTTTCGCTTACTCATTTTAAAGGGGGAAGATTTAATATTTAGATTAGCCGGTATCGGAGGCTATACGTAAGGATATCGTATCGAGGAAATGAGACTGTTTTTGTTGTAGTCGCCGCTGCTCTTCTTATTAATTAACCTCGTTCTAATCTCGAATTTGAATGGGCCAACTAAATCAAGATCGCTTTTAAACTAAAGTCCGGCTATTTTTGGATTTATAAGGTTTGTTGACGTGTAAACGACATTTAACTGTTTTGTAAGTCTATGTCGTTACGAATAGAAGTAATATAATCACAGAAGAGCGCTTAATTTTTCAACCGACTTCAAAATGAAATTTGTTGATATGAAAGTTGTTGCTGCCCGGGTCCCATTTCCATTTAGTCCAGTTCTGTCAATTTGAAGTCGGTTTTTTTATGAAAGAAAGATCATAAAGTATAAACGATCATTGAATGATCATTTTAGATGTCTACCTTTAATGCTATGCTTTTATATAGTTAGCATTGTCTACGTATATGTGCCCGTAATCTATTTAATATGCAATATAGCTAATGGGTTGCCATCCTACGGGATCGCTTCATTGTTCAGTAGCCTCCAAATCCCCTAGCGAGACGCTGTCAAGCATCTAGAAATCATGGCATCAGTGGCCGAACTGATACGTCGTATACTTGATCAATTTAATATCTAAAATTGCAACGTAGAAACATGGCAATATAGTAGACCACGCTATAGAGAAGGTATAGGCAATTGCGTACGTGTATAGTCTACTTCTAATAGAGCCTTAGAGCCTCAATGGCTCAACGGTAGAAGGGATGAACTAAAATCCGCAAGGTACCCGGTTCAACGCCTCTTGGTTATTGCCGCATCTCTTCATTAAAGCTTAGTATATGGGGAAACGGGAATATTAGACATATCTTAAAAAGAATTGCTAACATTCTTTAAAAAAAAAATACAGACATTGTTTTCCTCGAAGGTTGGATTACTTACTATTTCCTGAATTCTATTATCCTATAAAATATTATGGCTAGTTATCTAGGTTATTTATTTATACAAACATACGAAACGGGAACAGGAACGGAACGAGAAAGGGAACGGATATAATAAATTATTATATCCGTTATATAGATAGTGTATAAATAATTATTTATTGTACACGTTCCCATTAACGATCCCTTTCCCGTTCCCGTTCCGTATATTTGTGTAGATAAATAGCCTACATAGCGACTGCAGCGCCATCTGCCGGGCTGATTTGTGAATCTAAACCATCCAGGGTGCCACCCAAAGGCATACAAAATCATTCAAATCGGTACAGCCGTTTAAGAGGAGTTTAGGGACATACACACGAACAGTAGAATTATATATAATAATAATAAGTTTGTTACTTTATACATAAAAAAAACATCTCTATTGAACTACTTAAGATTTGGGTCTGGGGCCTTATTCTCTTAACAATAAATAATACGCAATATAATTTAGGGATTCACAATTATAGCCTCTTAAACAGTTCCCCTTAAATTTATTATAAACGTCGGCCTTTAATTTATCGGCATCGAATTTAATACTGCCAAATATTTACTATTCACAACGAGAGAACGAATGCGAAAACGGGCTTCAGTAAGATTAGCGCCATATCTAATGTAATGGAAAATTCTTCAAAAGATCTCTACCCCTATAAGCTGGTCGGATTTATCTTAACAAACACGGGATTTCGGGTACGTTACCAATATAGCCTTGTACGAATAATAATTATTATAGGGACCTTTGGAAGCTATAGATCGTTTTATTACGAATAAAACTTTAATATTAAACGCTTTACTTGCGACGCAATTAAAGTAAAGAATTTTTCCTCTCAAAATTTGAATCCGATATACTATCAAAAGTAAATGAGAGTAAATCAATCGGAAAAAATTCGACTTTGGTTTGTTGTTTAAGCCCCACTCAATTTACATATTAAGACGTGAAGAGAAAACTTTCGGCACCATTTTTCAAAAACTGCGCGCACGGAGAAAAATGAAATTTGGCACAATTATAGTACGTATAGAGAAGGGTGTTCGAATGCTAATATTTTTATAAAATATGCATTATCAGTACATTAAATTATTAACATACAACCTCACACACACTAACGTCAAACGATTTACACACACATGTATACATTTTACTATAAGATTGTGTCAAAGCGTAGTCATGGTAACGGTAAACGTATTAATTGTCAGATATTACAGTGTCGTTGCGAATGTCGTGGCGAATTTCGAACACAAGGCAATCTCGAGTATCAAAAATTACATATTTGAAGGTTATATCTTGAAAACGAAAATTCCACTCCCTATGAATTAGGATTTCCAAAATATTCATATTATAATCATTCCATTAGGCCGCGTGAACGAATTCACGGGTAGTAGACAGTTGTAAATATAATCGCTCGTCAAATACCTGAATGCTCTAAACCCTACTCATCATGACTGCTTTGCATCGGTTGATTTGCCTGCTGAGCGGAATTGCAGGCCCGAGTGACGTGCTGATTTATAAGGCGAACCCTTTTTGTCCCGTCCGTCCGCGTCGTTCGATGGAGACGTCAGAGAGACCTAAGATCTGATTTCGGCATCTCTCAGACCATGCGATGTCCTCCTTTTGTCGGTCGGGTGCACGGAAGCGGCAAAACTGCATGAGAGCCCTCATACCGATAGACGGGGCTACTTAATTTGATCGGTTTATAATTTGTCAGCGTTTATGCAGATTGGCATACTTTTTAGGAGTATCCTTATCTCTGTATTACGCAATTTTAACAGAGGCGACTAATTTCTACGCAATGCGTCAATTTGCCGTGCGCAAGCTAGTCCCAATGTTAAAAATATTTTAAAACTCTATTGAATTTGGGGTAAAGCATATTTAGTGTAAGAATTATGTATAAATGTTCGTTACGTATGTGTATGAGTGGACGTAGTGTATACCTGGAGAAGGGTAGTTGTTCATATAAATACAGAGACACGCAGGTAGACAGGGTTTACGTCCGATAATTCCTCCACACACGGTATCCGCGGACTCGGTCTCACAGGAGGCACCCACGGAGTACCGACTCTCGATCGGAAGCCCCACCCGGGGCTTCGCGAACGGCTGAGCTTCGGCTCGCCCCAAACACCCCAGAATATTTGAATTTGGTAGGTATATAAAATTACATTATAAACGAGACCGCTCGTAAGCTATTCAATACTTTTTTTTTTAATACTCTGTGGAAAATTTATATTAATCATAATAATTAATAAAAAAAATACTAAATTTAAATGTTAATAAGGAATATTTTTTGAAGTTATAATCTCAAAAGTACATTTTACTAAATTAAGCAATTTATATGATGGATATTAAGGTCGTTTTTTAATTGAAATACATATGCATGTATTATATTTTTTCTTACTTCTTTTTTTTTCTTTAAATTCAGCTAGCTAATTTATTTCAAGTTGCGAATATATTTATATTATTATAAATCAATGAACGTCGGCTGCATGCACGACAAATCGCTCATGAGGAACTTGTGTCACGTTCCGCATGGGCCAAGCGTGCAAGCGAGAGCTCGGAATAAACACCCACGATCGGCCTAAGCATTCGGCGTTTTCACATAAAATTATTGTCCGTACACTGACTTTAAAGAAAACCAATGTTTTTTTATGTTTATTAGTGGAGCCAACAGACCATGTCCCATTTGAAAATCAAATAAATCCTACTACATATTAAATACCTTCTATTAACTAATTACATAATATACAAAAAATATATTATTCTCAGCTACCTATTTATTTAAACAACTTTGTAATCAAATCCTTAAAAAATAAATGTCAATTTTCCAAAGTAAAATTAAATATTTTCTTGTAAATAACAAAAACAACATTAATTTTTGCTAATTCATTTGGTACTTAATGTAAACACAGTCCTTAACGGACTGTGGTGTCATAACCTTTTAAAAACAACATTTCAAATTATTTCTACCTAAATCGTAAATTAGAACTAATTAATTTTATGTTTTTTCAAAAGTGTCTCTAGCACTAAACATAGAGCTAGTTTGACCATTTTGGAATACTTATGCAAATTATGCATTCAATAATTAACATATGAACAGCAACTATAGGGTCAATATTTACTAATTTCAAAGATTTCTTGGAATGTAGACATACGGAATATCACTACTATAACCTACATATTGTATATGCATAAAAATGCTACATATAGTCATAATGGCGCTAGTGCAGACAGAGGTAAGTATTAAAAAAGTATAATTTGTATATGATTATTGTAATAGACGCGTTGTTAACCTTAATCATATTATATACTTACGAATTGCTAAACTAAATAAATATTCCATATATTTAATATGAATGAAAGATATATAATATGTAAAACCATGGACTTGAACTTATATTAAAATAAAAATTTGTCTCAAAACGCATTAATTTCTCATTCGCAGTGGTTAATGGTTTTAAAGTTTAAACTTCTTTCATAGATAATAGTAACACTGTAGTAATGTCTAAATCTCTAATTAAAATAAATAATAACGAAAAATACACTATTGAAATTGACGATAAAAATCATGTTCCCTGTATGCACAAATATTTGAAATTAGATGTTTTCAAAATTTACTTTCTTATTAAATGTAATAAATCTTATTACATACTATAAGCAATTATTACTCTTTGTACCTAAAAAATGATGAGTGTTTATGGCAACACTTCTGAGTTCTTTTTCCGTGTGAAGTTGCCTTATTTTGTTTGCAATCTCTTCAACGGGAGTTAGTATGATATTTCATATTTTGGGATAAAGAACGCCGCGGATAAG
>JANCMC010047655.1:0-22783 GCA_024363005.1 Charaxes varanes | reverse complement strand
TGGCTTTTATTTGCAGTTACTTTTATGACTCGACTTTATAAAGTATAAATATTCTTATATAAAATATAATAATATTTGTATTTTATACATAACTTCATGCACTTCAACGAACTGGCTTTTATTTGCAGTTACTTTTATGACTCGGCTTTATAAAGTATAAATATTCTTATATAAAATATAAGATTATTTATATTTTATACATAACTGCATGCACTTCAACGAACTGGCTTTTATTTGCAGTTACTTTTATGACTCGACTTTATAAAGTATAAATATTCTTATATAAAATATAAGATTATTTATATTTTATACATAACTCTGTAAATATAGACAAGATTTAGCTTACTATTTGTGAAAATAATATTTTTCGTGTGGTGAAGGTGTCACAAAAAATGCCTTTATCTAAAGCCTTACAATCCATCTAATAGATCATCTTTATCAGTTGTTAATGGCTGTGTCAAAAACTAGAAAATAATAAGGGATACGAATTTTTGGTAATTATGCAGATAGAGGACTTTTCCCAAAAATGAATATTGTCGTTTTTTTATTCTCGAAGTTGTTGTTTGTACTCTAACGACTAATATTCCGTCGGTTGACTTTTTTTTAAAGTTTTCGAGTTATGATTGCTACGATAGGGCATTTTGGCGCAAAAGGACTGCTTCGCTGTTATTTTTTATTTTTTTTGGTTTATCACGGCGATCGCCTTGGCCGCTTCGTGGTAATTTTTTTGGCTTTTAACACAAAAATGAAAGAAAGAAAGAAAATATACATGTATATGTGTACATATAATGTTAACATTAACGTCAAAATGCTCTATTTTAACATACATAACTCCTAAAAAAGTAAGCCGACGGAATTTCACTCATTAGTGTGCAAACAACAACTTCCAGAGTGCTTAGTGCGAGTTTTCTAACTTTCTCGCGTTGGTAAAGTTTACTAAAATTTGTATGGAGATTGATCAGCGCCACCTAGCGGTAACGTAGTACTGATCAATCTCCATACAAATTGAAGCAAACTTTAACAACGCGTAAAAGTTAGAAAAACTCGCACTAAATACTCAGAAGAAGAAAAAACAAAAATAGGCATTTTTAGGAAAAATACTCGAAAATTACCGAATTTTTCAAACTATTTTGCCATCACCCACATCGCAAGAAGCCATGATGGCTATATGCTTGTGTTAAATAATTTTTTAGAAGAATGTTGATAAAATAAAAGCAAATTAATAAAGGAAACAATCTCATATTTGCATACTTAACATTAGTTAGGATTCAAACATCTTCGTAATTCTTTTTTTAAATTTAATATCATAATGATAAAACGTGCGAGGTAAAGCCAACAATGAATTCGGATTAAGCCATCTCACATTTAAGTCGGATAAACCAAATAATCCGACAAAGGCAGTAAACAAACTCAAGTAAACAATGACCGAAAAGTTACTTAAGGTTCACTCCAGTTATTGTTAACAAAATTATGACAACAATACGGCTGAAAAGTTTCTTTACGAAACAACAAAGTAATAAGTCTGTCACAGCTATACAACTACCCTCTTAGTAATCATGCAAAGGGTTTATTATTTAAGGTATTATAGTACCAACATTAGTGGTTTTATAATGCCGGAGCCAGACATAGCTCAAAGTGTTTGTACATTTTTGTCCTTGAAGACTACAAAGTACTACAAAACTCTGGCCTTCTGGTCGTGCAAATGTCCATGGGCGTCGGTAGGCACTTCGGTGCCTGCTGCCTGCTCGTCTGCCCCCTTGTAACATTAAAAAAAAAATACTATACGACTTTCAAAGAATACCCGTTTTGGAATTCTTCCAGCTTCTCTTCTGACCAACTGAAAACGACTATGATCTAACTAGGTAGTTTAGAAGATTCTATGCGGTGTGTATGTCCCGGATACAATAATCGTCGTTTTAACCAGCTCAGTACCAGTAGGCAGCTATGCTTTTATTATTCAAGCATTTCTTCGTTTGCAATCCTGTCCTTCCATGTAACACTCGCAATGCATGTTGTATATATATTATGTACTAATATTACTGTTATTGCGTCAATTTAAAAGCTTTATTTAAACATATTGCTGGAAGCATTATCATAAACGTAATGATTATGATAGCATTGCCGAGATTATTGGCAACATTTGATCGGGTTTGTCCATGTGTATCTACTAATTAACAACTTAATGGGATTACACTCGTATTAGTTAATTAGTTATCTAGTGTTTATATGTTGGACTGCGAATATCGATTTTAATTTAAAGCGATTTTAATTGGGAACAGATTAAGTAAATAAGCCTTAATGATGGAAAAATATGTTAATTCTAATTATTTGTTTACGCGCAAAAATTGAAAAAAATCATGAAATATATTAGCCAATTTTTGAAATTATAGAAAGTCATCTAAATTAATAATTTTGAACCAAAAAAACGCATACGGAGATTCAGCTACTTTAAATAAATTCCTACTTTAATGAAACGATAATTTATAAATAAGAAAACGGGGTTAAAACAGCCAGTGCTAAACTATCTCACTTCCCTGTACTTAATTAACACTTGGCCAGGCACTTAACAGAAAATGAGATCTCGAGGGAATCTGCAGTGCAAAATTATGAAGCATGTGGTGTTGCATCGCGTTTTTTACAGTGTTCAACTTAAATTATTTTTATGTCTCATGTGCAAAAATTAGCACTTGACCAACGTTTAGTGATATTACAATCTTCGAATAAAATAACGTTAGACTTACCTCTAAGTAGCAACGATAGATGGTTGGTATCGACGCACTGTCTGCAGAGTTCTTTTTTTTTAAGTTGACATAAATATTGAATGTTTTTCTAATGTTAGTTCTGTGAAAGGCTTAGACCTATGTTATATTTCAATTATTTAGAATTTAAATTCAATCGGACATGGGGGCAACAGCTTTTTTTTCGAGTCGGGGCAATTTGATTTCTTATTTATATTGTTTGTTCCCTTGTGTGGGTGATAATAAAATATTTTATGTGACAATTTTGGGGATTATCTTGAGATTTATATATTAATTAATGACATTTTTTTAAAAATATCTATCATATCGTATCGTAGTCGTACGAACATAAAACATCTGTCTTAATTTTTGGTTTCCTTCCAAGTATTCGTTAGAGAATCCTCACCACCTTGAAACACGTGTAGCTTTCTTTATTACTGAGCATGATCTATTGGTCCTTAAGAAATCTATACTAATATATAAAGCTGCTGAAGAGTTTGTTTGTTTGCTTGAACCCGCAATCTACTAACTATCATCGCGCTAAAATATATAAATAAATATATACAGGACTACATGACACACGGACGTCTGTTCCTAAGGTAGACAACTTAATGCCTGTGTTATAGGATAGATCTGGCAAATATTAAATTTTACAAGTGAAACAATTATGTGACTTTTATGGCATAATTATTAACATTTTAAATCCGTAATTTTGAAAGTTAGTATACTAGAGTATACGTAAAAAAATTGATTTTGTCAAATGAAATATATTATCTAATAATAATGATAGTTTCCTAGAAAGTCATGTTACTACAAACACTTATCAAAACCGTCATTGTACTACGACTACGACGGATTGCAATTTTCTTATAGGCATAAGGCCGAAGATGTTTAGAAAAAAAAAATTGAGCGTGGCGAAGAAATTTATATTTTTTTGTTGTGGACTAGAATTTTCGAATCAGTTCTTTTAGTTGGACATTTGTTGATACACTGTATTTTAAATGAGCCATGGCTCAAATATTTGTACATAATGTTTTTCGTATTCGTAAGATGTATATTTGCAGTGCAAGTGTATTAAAACCGAGATTCGGGTAATGTTTGTTTCCTTGTCAACTTTAGAATTAAGTCGAACGATTACGCTTATCCTCTAAGGCGATTTGCCTTATAAATAAGACTTAGACCTTGTTACTCTAACACTAGACAGAATAAATTAACATTATGCTTAGCGATAAATAATCGGTTTAGGTTTAAGTTATTTTTATATCAATTTATTGAAGCTAATATAAATATATAGTACATTATCATTAGATTATATTCCGAAGTGTGTGTGATCTCATAGTCTGTTAACGAGGGAGCCATGCTTAATACATGTCGTCGCTTGTGCAATAAATATGCATTGATATGATGAAATTCTATGTATTTGGATGTCATGGCGAATAATTAAATAAATGGTGTTGAAAATTTATTTTCAAGTTTTATTTAAAAAAAAGAACACTACAAATATTTAAAAACTAATCTTAATATACATCTCCCTTTTCAAACTAGCGCTCTGGGTCAGCCAATCTGAAACAAAAAATCTTTAGATCCCATGTGAAGTTCGGGATGAACGTCACACCTCAAGTACTATTTTTACTGAAGTAATTCCCATTGCGCTCAAATTACGTATTTTCGCCAATAACAATATGTAATATGTACTGTATTAATAAATAATTAATATCTATACAACAATTAATCCCAATTTCCCTTGATCACGGCATCACGCGTGAACGGATGGACTGATTTCACTAATTTTTTTTTGTTGAGAAGGTTCCTATGAAAGAAAAAACTTGGAAATTTATCAATACTTATCAGGGAATCTTAAATTATTTCCAATGTGACCTTATTAGCGCTTTTGAAAATTTAAACTTTTTTTTTAATATAATGTTATGGCGATTGACATAACATTGATAGAAAGCGTGTTGCAAATATCGTCAAAGAGGTTGTAAAGAAATAAATAACGTTTAAAACAAATGCTTCGGACGAAGTTATCTGCATAATAAAATTTATAAAAAAACTTCCGAACAACTGCACCAAATTGGATGATTATTTTTTAGTGTGTGCGTTATTGTATGGATAAAGTTTGTATAATTAAAAAAATGTCTATCTGTCGGTTGTTACGGGTAATTTTCGAAAATACTGTAAAGGAACGGGGAATTATAGGATAATAGATTGTAGTAATTCAACATTCGGGCAGGTCTGCCGGGGCCGCAATTATATAAATAATTTCCAATTAACTGAATACGTGGCATGTTATCTTCTATGGATACATTCTAAATAGTGACTTTGATTTTGTGTATATAAATGTTGACTTTGACTCTCTAAATTTTGACTTTGACTATCTAAATAGTGACTTTGACTTTGTCTATATAAATGTTGACTTTGACTCTCTAAATTTTGACTTTGACTATCTAAATAGTGACTTTGACTTTGTCTATATAAATGTTGACTTTGACTCTCTAAATTTTGACTTTGACTATCTAAATAGTGACTTTGACTTTGTCTATATAAATGTTGACTTTGACTCTCTAAATTTTGACTTTGACTATCTAAATATTGACTTTGACTTTGTGTATATAAATGTTGACTTTGACTCTCTAAATTTTGACTTTGACTATCTAAATAGTGACTTTGATTTTGTGTATATAAATGTTGACTTTGACTCTCTAAATTTTGACTTTGACTATCTAAATATTGACTTTGACTTTGTGTATATAAATGTCGACTTTGACTCTCTAAATTTTGACTTTGACTATCTAAATATTGACTTTGACTTTGTGTATATAAATGTTGACTTTGACTTTGTCTATATAAATGTTGACTTTGACTCTCTAAATTTTGACTTTGACTATCTAAATATTGACTTTGACTTTGTGTATATAAATGTCGACTTTGACTCTATAAATTTTGACTTTGACGATCAATTAATTTCATCAAACATACCAGAGCATAGTCCTCTTTAAAACAAAGATTAAGGCATCGGGCGCGTGCATGACATCCCCGTTTTATTGCGGCGAGCCTTCCTCAATTAGTGCAGCGATTGTAATTTCCGAACACCCTGTAATTATTACAGCCGTAATCCAATCAGCGCAATTTGTAATAACTAATTACAGAGTCGGTACTGAGAAGAATTCCGCTGCGTGGAAATGCAATGATAAAATTGTATCATCTTGCTTTTTGTGCGATTCGTAAATAAGTATTTGAACAGATGTGAAATACACTAAGGTAATTGAGAAAATCTTGGTGAATGAGGAGGTTGCTAGGTTAAGCAGTTCTTATTGCGGCAGGGTGATAGATGGGTGACCCGTTCTAAAACTGATTTTTCAAATATTCGACCTCCTGCGTGTTTCGGAAGTCACGTAAAACAGTTGACTAACGAGCTTCTAGGTTTATTGAAATACTGGTTTAATTCATGCACAGCGGATTCAGCGAGCTTACGAACAGCGTGAAAAACAAACGACATAGGAAAAAATGAACGAATGACAGGAGTGAAATATACAGAGGTGTCGGTACGATGTTGCGAGTTCAATGGGTTTTTTCTCATTTCAAAAATGTCCAAACGCACTTTTCACTTCAAAAAAACCTTGACTTCATAAATGTTCAGGCAAAAAAAATATCAGCTGGAATATAAAATACTAATATATAAAGCTGAAGAGTTTGTTTTCTTGAATGCGCTAATCTGAGGAACTACTTGTCCGATATGAAAAATTCTCTCAGTGTTAGGATAGGCCATTTATCGAGGAAGGCTGCAGGCTATATATCATCGCGCTAAAGGTTTTCACCTAATTTTACGCGGATGAAGTCGTGGGCACAGCTTTTTAGCAGTTATCTATAAAAGCGAAATCTATTTTTTTTTTTTTTTTTTTTTTATGTTACATGGGGGCAGACGAGCAGGCAGTAGGCACCGAAGTGCCTACCGTCGCCCATGGACATCTGCACGACCAGAAGGCCTGTTGATTTAACCGACCTTTTCCAAAAAGAATTGTTTTTTTTTTTAATGTAGATTGTAGATGAAGTTGATTCTGCCCGTGCTCATCTTGTTTTGATGTTAGAATGGTCCATTTGTTAATGCTACGGTTTAAGGTTGTTATGATATCACAACAGAGTACTCGTATTAAAATCGTTCGGATATTTTTTATATTATCTACACTAATATAATAAAATTGGAGAGTTTGTTTGTTTGTGTGAAAGTGCTAATGTAATACTTCATAATGTCCTTTTAAGGTTCCGTAGTCTTACGAGTAAAGTTCAGAAATCGAGCAAAACCTGAGAAAAAGACGACAATAGGAGCTTTCATTCTAAGGGGAACTGAGGTAATTTTTTATACACTCTCTAAGGCCTACAAAAGGTATAAAATAATGCAAGGATAACGCTAGCAGACCCCTAAAAAATCTTAATAGGAGGAGTACCGAGAAAATTTGAAACAACTTGTATTACGCGTTGAAAAGATTCTAGTGTTTAAAACAAACGTAAATTTGTATTCATAAAAAAGGGACATTGGACACTTTTTACGTTTGTAAAGAAGTATACAAGAGTAACGCCAATGGAACTGAAAAAAAGCTTAATAGGGGGGGGGGGTGTACCGAGGAATAAAAATAATTGGCTACATTAAAGAAAATGTTACCTCTAAAGTATAGCGTAGACTTATGCATATTTTGGTAGACATGTCGTATATTAATATGCAATAATGAACACCCTAAGTACGGCTGTATGTACGGCGGCTAGATCGCAATTGTGCGTGAATTACAGCGGCGATTACAACGTTTATGAGGGAAATAGTCAGATGCACGTGTGCTGGCATATTGATTCCGAATTATAAGCAAATAGCGGGAACCTGGCGCGCCGCCAGCAAACTTGCCAAAACTGTGGGTGACCAGGCGGTTCGCTTCCCCGCGGAATGGATGCGGCCGTTTAAATCTAGGTGCCGTCTACCTACGTGTTTTTTTTTAATTTATGTACATTTTCGTGACACTTGTAATGTAACTACGTCAATGATCTCGTGGTGAGAGTCTGCGTTTAAATTTGTCTAATCATGTCTTATTACAAAATAAGTATATTAAAGAAAAGCATCTTTTACCTAGTATTATCTGTTCTAGTAACAGGGTTCGCTTTAATTGCACAGGATGTGGCCGTATGATGAGTTAAGATGAGCGACTGCAGTCTGACGTCAGCCCCGGAGCCTCCACAAAATTTACAATCTCACGACAAATATCATTCAGTTAAATTAATCGGGACCCACTGTTTTACATGTTTTCCGAAACATGGAGGTCGAATTTTTGAAAATCCAGTATAAGAATGGATCACTCATTTATTACCCGGCTGTGGTAAGAGCTGCTTAACCTAGCAATCAACTCAAATGTCGGCAGCTAATTATGCTACGACCTTAACTAAATGAAATAAAAGCATGTTTAATACGACTTAAATACTAGTACTTATTATTATAGTATTGGAAAGGACGTCTAAAGCCGCTTTAGTAGGATCATACCGGATTTGGCTAGGTAGGGGAGGGAGCACTGGCAGTGAAGGTGAGTGTTAGTGGTTACTATAAAGAGCGCGCTCTTAAACCTACACCTGGGTCACAAGTCCCGGGCACTGCTACGGTTCCTTCCTCTGCAACGCGATGGACCCGGCACCCGCTGTCGGAGCCAGTCATAGCATCATTCGAATGATCATTTCAATGATCATGTCGTGAGGCCGGGGACTTAGTGTAGATGGGTTACCTATAACACAGGCATTAAGTTGTATACCTTAGGAACAGACGTGCGTGTGTCATATTGTGTTATGTATTTATTTATTTATAGTGATATCATTCAATTCTCTGAAACAACATTACTAACTCATTTTGTAAGCCCACAGTCTCACGAAAGCTAAAAAACCTTCGCGTTAAATCTCGGCGTTGGCGTTTTTTTGCCGTGGTTAGTACAAAAATGTAGCGTGTATGTGTTACATACATTGCTTTGAAAATAGAACATTGCTGGATAAAAAAGCGTCGCGTCATTAAAGCGTCACAAAAACTTGGGAGTTCATATGTTGTATTTGAATGTTTTTTTAAGGCGCGGTAAAAAGCTCTCGTGCTAATGAAGGCTTCGTCTTATATATTTTTTAAATACAGACACCTACCTGGTTAGTAGGTGAAATCTTTTCGCGATTTGCGGACCAGAACCATCCGAAGAGGTTCTTGGGCTCAAGATCTCTACGCGATTCGCATCCCTTGAAATCGCAAAGGCGACCAGATGTCCAGATGTAGGGAATGTCGTCTGTAACAAACAATGAATATACGATAGAAGATTCATAAAATATGTGTGTTCTAAGACATTTAAAAATGGTTTCTTTGCCTGTTAACTTAATAAAATTAGATTAACTTTCTTTTTTTTATGTAACAAGGGCCAAACAAGTAGACGGTAAGTGACTTTTGACGCCCATGGACATCTGCTCCACGAGAAGGCTCGCAGACGCATTTACCCTCTTTATATCCCTTATATATAGGCCACCGAGAACTTTCACAAACCGAACGTGACAACAGTACACTTACTTGACGTGACAGAATTGCCTCCACTTCACGCCCATTTTATATGAGAAAGAGGTACTGGTGTCACGACCAAAAGTATTGCAAACGTGACGATGCCTTTAATTAGATAAAGGGATAGGACTAAAGAATTAAAGGATGAAATAAAAGGATATACAGGCGTTGGCTTTACTCGACCCATTTGTGCTATAATTGCTTTCTTTCCTGTTATAAGTGTCCTTTTATAGGAAATTATAATATTAGCCATATTAAAGTTTGCCTAGTATTGATACAGCAAATAAAAGTTAAACTCACATTGCTGAATCAGTTTGAAGATCAGATTGTTTTCTTCTTGCGTTTCCATTGAGACGAGATCCATGCAGTATTCGCGGCAAATGTTACGTCCATCTAGCCAATCGAATTTCCTGTTCGCCAGCTCCGGAACATTGCCAGTGAAGAAGTAGTTATGGCTGCCGTAAGAGAACTGCTTTGGCCCTGGAAGTACCAGATAAACAGATATAATGGATGTTTATAATAACATTCTACGTTACATATACACTCAGCAATATAAAAATAAATGTTTTCTTTCAAATATTTAAAGCACCCTTGCTGCAAAACCAATCACAAAGGACGTATTTTCTGTTTAGAACGGTATATATATGTTGTATGAAATTTCGTTCTTACGCAGTTTTTCATTAATTCATTGTTATATATATATTGGTATACATTTACCACAGAGGCTTCATGTCTCCAATTAAGTTCCACATAAAATGTATGCAATAAACAAAAAAGATGGCTGAAAATAAAAATCGATTGTCAAGCGCAGTGCCTCGTTTCACGGCGGGCGGGCTGACCCCCGGGCACACGTACGCGGCGGCCGTGCTCGCCTACAACGCCAAGGGGCGCGGCGACCCCTACCCGTTGCGGGCCAGCACTCTGCGACCCCCCGAGAAACATCACGTGCACGACAAGAGCCTGGGTGAGTTAACACGTATACTGCAACAAAGCATTGAAATACACATGTATGAAATTAACACAGACTTACCGACCTCTACTTCAAGACATATCTATAATTACGGTAGAAGGTAATCAATAAGTCAATGTCATTTCACGTTCAGCAGATTTGGTTTAAAAGCTTTAACTTAATTCATTTCACCAGATTTACCAAAAACAGCCTTCCAAATGTCAGGGGCGATGTCGGCGGCGGTGGGCGGTGGTGGGGTTTTCATGGTGGTCCTGGTATTATTCATGGTGGCGGTCCGTCAGCGGTGCACCAAGCGCAAACTCCGCTCTGGACCACCCAATTCTCAGCCGGCCTCTCCCGACAAACTAAGAGAAAAAGACGACAGCGAGAGTGATGATAGGAACCCGGATATTATTCCCTCTGATACTGATCATATGCAGGTAAAATTCTTCATGTTCCAAGACTCTTATTAGTATTCTGAAGTATTTTATATGATTAAAGTGGCCCAGAGCGTATCAACATACGCTTAAATAGAAAAGTTCCGTATTTGATACGCGAAAATGATATTTGTTAAATAACTTCAAAAGTAGTTGCCTAATTTGGATGGTACTTTTTACCATGTCCCATTGTCACATTTCAAGTCTCTACTTCTAATAATTTGGAAATCCTAGGAGGGGGAGGGGGACAGGCAGGACAGGAACTTGCGGTCAGACAGATGGATGGACAGACAGAACGGAAACTATAGGTGTGCCTTGTAGGACTACGGAACCCAAAAAAGGGTTGAACGGAAGTCTTAGACCCTAGCAGTATAGCGCTCTTTTCTGTTAAATGGACTACTTCTGTCAGCAGGTGTGATCCACCACCAGTAGTACAATTGACTTCGTAACCAAAAAAAAACCATAGATCTTCTTAATCTGACTCTATTGAAAAATCCGTTTCCGAAAGCGGTTGTTTGCTATAAACTATAAACTAACATATAGATAAATATGTATATGTCACTCTCCCACTCCGTCGTGTCACTTACATATGTCTATAAATGTGAAGAAGCGCATAATGAACCAAGATTAAATAGTACTGAGATATAAACTACATAGCTTAGTATTTAGAGCTCGTTGTTTCTATCAGGTGGAGTATTTCCGACAACAGCAGGTGTCAACCATCTCGCCGCCGGGACGCGCGCGCGGCAGCATTGCCGGCGTGCGCTCCGTGCCCGCTTACTGCGCGCTGCGAACCGGTCCACCCTCGCACGACACAACAGTGAGTTCCTCCTCCTTATCTATAACTCCAGATGCGATATTAAGTCGAAACTCTTTGGAATAAGACCATTGACCTACACGAGTATCGGCGCAATGGTTGTTGAGTCCATATTCAATATGGCAATTATTATTTATTTTTTTATGTTACATGAGGGCAGACGAGCAGACAGCAGGCACCGAAGTGCCTACCGGCGCTCATGAACATCTGCGCGACCAGAAGGCCAGCAGATGCGCTGCCGGCCCTTAATGACGAGTTTAGGCCACCGGGAAGTCTCACATTACTTAGGAATTCAGGGCCAGTCAATGATAGAATCTTTATATAAACTTTTGAAATGTATTTTTAACAATACATAAAAAGTCTTTAAAATTTTTTTTACACGATCTTAATTTTTTAATAAACAATTATTTAAAACAATTTTTAAAAAGGGGTTAGATTTTTTATTCATATCTCAAAAACTACTTCAAATATTCGAAATATAAAGAAAGATTCAAAAAGAGGAGAACATTTCCTGTGAAACGTCCTACTTCTCGAAACTCATATTGTCTTAATTATTTATAGTGATCATTTAATACTGAAGATAGGCCTCCGCGCCTCAATGCCGGTAAGCCAACGCGGTGGCTGAAATGGTTAGTTATATAAATGATTATTTACCCAATTGAACATTAATTTAAAAATTAAAAAAAATATATGGTGTATTTCAAGTAATTTATTCGCGTTGCAATTTTTATGTCTAACGGCATTCCACTATATGGTTAAAATGAAAACTAAAATAGATCACATTGTATTTCAATATTATGTCGATGGCACAAACAGACAGTTTTTTATTTATTCTTTAGATAGGATCGATAGATTAGTGGTAGGGATTCCGATAGCAACTCGTAAGGTGTTGTGAACCATACCTAAAATATTTCTAGGCCACCTATTCAAAAATATAGATTTTCATTAAGATTGTTAAGGAAGTGAGCCAGTTAAATATTCTACTAGTAGCTTCCTTTATGTGGCAGCGTACAGTTAAATTGAAACAAAAAGTGTATTGCGTAGTCGGCAGAGTATATGTTACGCCGTCTAGTGCCACCAAGGTCGACGGCGGAGATGGTTTGTGACGATATTTAGGTGGTTACTTCAATTTAAAAAAAAAACATAATTTAGACCACTTCATCAAGCATCGATACTTTCGTAAGCAGCCATAACTTTTTAAAAATAAGTTTGCCTACTACATCTCCAAATAGTTCTATCTCCATTGTTCCTGGAAAATGCGTTTACCACCCCAGTCGACACTGTACCTGATACTCAAGTACAGTTTCGTCTGGGAACATGGGACTCGCCGGTTGATTGCGGATATACTCTCTAAAAACCAGGATTATGGTGATGCCTCGGCAATCACCAAATAGTTCTGTCCATGAACAGAAATGCAACATAACATTTATGTAAGTAAAATGGTAAATACGCTTAAGGTCTACCGTCTGCCTGATGGTAAGCAACCACAGTCGCATACGTTTGCCACTAACCCACTTCCTCCACCTCAAAAAGTTAACTTTATTCAAAAGTATTGCATAAAACTACGAAAATATTTGACTGTGGAATTCGGCTATACTTTTACTAATCCACTTATAATATACTTTACAAATCCATACTCTGTACTTACCAATATTTTAAATAAGAAAGTAACTCTCTGTTACGTTTTCACTCTTAAACCACTGAACCAATTTTGATGAGTTTCGGTACAGACATAGATTGAATTTGGATTGATTTTGGTAATGAACAAGACTTATTATTTGAATGTAGTTTCGTTTAAAAGTTTGTGTGAAAGTCCGTCAATTTTGAAGCTAGAAATATGAAACTTTATTCATGGGCTATTGAATATTAATATGTAAATATCTGCTTCAGTGTTTGTGCAAATTCTACTCCTAAGGATGTGAAATTGGGATTGACTCTTTGTACATAAGGTAACCTGGTTTCTTTAATTTTGAATTCGGAAACAAGACATATTATTTTTAGACTATTATTTTTGGAAATTATAAAATAGAAATATGTAGCTAATGATTATTTATCTATTAAAGACCGATTTAATGGACATAACAGCTGTTTTGATTGTAAACTAGTTAGTTAGTCATACCAGGACAAGACAATTATTATTTTATCTTCGTTGCTCATTAACGATGTAATTAATTCAGCAAAATATAACAGGAAGTCGCGAAGCCTGACAGTGTTTGGTTTAAGAATGATTTGTTTGCATACTGATTTCTGATTGTTTACGATATTAAAAGCACGGGCTTAGCGAGTACTGCTTGTGACATTGCAGATCAGTTTGCTGTCGTACCGGCGTCGAGCGCAAGGCGTAGACTGTGACCGCTTTGGATTACGTCAGTTTTATTCCGCTCGCCTACTCGTTCCACGCGAAACAATCTCTTCATAACGCGTGTTCATAACATTAAAAAGTAAATATAAAACAGAAATTAAAAATACACTCGCAAATAAACTTTTTAGCACGTTTAGTTCCGATCATACCGCTTCGGCCAGTGACCTCCAAAATAAAAGTTGCGCTGGTTTGTGTACGTACTTATTCAGTCGCATAATCTTATTCTTAAGTTAAAAGGTGTTTACGTCATTGACTTTGTGAAGATATGACTCGTTTGGTTTATGATTCAGATTCATCGGCATAAAACTCTGGTCGTACGGTGTCTGTAATCGATCTAGTCGGTCGTGTTACAGGTGAAACGAAATTTGTTTATTGACAAAATTGTGCGGAAAATTGTAAAAAAATGGATGAGGAGTCCATGTGGAAAGGCTTCTACGAAAAATTACAGCAACAGAAATCGGTCGACGAGCAAGTGCACGACAGTCGGTGAGTAATGTTGACACCGGAAGAAAATTGTTTCTATAATTAGATAATTGCGTTATTTCATTCTTGGATAGTGAAATTCATGACAATACATTAGCTCAATTCTACTAATACCTATATGTATAACTACTATGTTTTCTTGACCATTACCAATATAAAGAAAATGAATTGATGTTATAACCTAAATATGTAAGAGGAATGAGGATGCAATCCCTTACTAGTTACTCGCCTTGCTGCTCGATATGACGTTCATTTACTGCGGGCTGCGGAGTGCGGGCTGCCGATTGCGCGAATAGAGCACAGAGTATCAGTTTAGCCTCATTAACTGTAACATTACACGGTATTACCAAGGTATTACATTTTGATCGATTAGTACTTGCTTGATTTTCATTATGTAGATCTAAAAAGAGAAATCCATAATTTGTTATAAATAATAAAATTTGCATTTTTTGTTGACACTATAATACTCTTAACCTATAAATCTACCTTAGAAAAGAATCGATCTTTCATCTTCCTTCTTATACCGGAGCCAGACATAGCTTCATTTGAATGATCATTTCAACGATCATGTAGTGTGACATGGGACTTTTGAAGTTACACATCTTCACAAAGTTTTGTAGTACTTTGTGGACTTAAAGGACCAAAATACAAACACTGAGCTATGTCTAGCTCCGGTATTAAAAATATTAAATATTCTTGTAAAAGTGACCCTCTTACGAATTCTATTTTAAAAAATTGTCTATTGTGTTCCACTGCTACGCAAAGGCCTTTCCCTTCTCGATTCACTTTACTCTTTTCTGGGCGAATCTTATCCACAACTTCTTCGCAAAGACATCCAATTTGGCGCGCCTTATTCACGGCGGTTCATTCTATGGAGTGAAGTTGTAAAACGGTGATTCGTTCGGATGTTAGGTTCGAGACGAGATATCGTCGTAGTACTCTGTTCATTCCAGAGTAGCTCTACAATTACGAATTGTCAAAGTCATGTTGCTGTCAAGTATAAAATCGTCTTCAAACGAAGTATAGATTCAACATTCAGACCAGTTAATCTTCATTTGATCTCGACTCATATCTATCATACGTAGTATTTGTACGTATTAGTAATTTTCCACTATATATTAATGGAATAATAGTTTGGTTTTATATTAATTGAAGTGCTATTTCGTTGTGTATCTTGATATCTTATCGCGTGTCATTGATTATTAGTGTCTCTGTAAATAAGTATTGTTATAAGCGATATGGTGCTTCCGCGAGCCGGTCTGTTACGAAACTCGAGTCTTTTACTGAATAACATTCGACAAATGCATTTATTGAAAGAGAATGCCTATATTAACGGGGAATGGGTGTCTGCCAAGAGCAAAGCAGTTTTTCCGGTATACAATCCAGCCGATGACAAACTCATAGCTGAAATTCCTGATATGGATGCTGTTGATGCAAAATTAGCAGTGGATACCGCAGCGGAAGCGTTTCTGACGTGGAAAGATACGACGGCAAAGGAAAGAGCTATAATTCTACGAAGATGGTATGACCTCTGCATTAAAAACACAGATCACTTAGCTAAAATTATTACCGCCGAAGCAGGCAAGCCTTTGGCAGAATCTAAGGGTGAAATTGCGTATGGGAATTCCTTTTTAGAATGGTTTGCTGACACAGCTCGCCATATTAACGGAGAGGTTGTTCCAAGCCCATGGCCAAACAAAGTAATTATGGTTACACGTCAGCCCTTGGGTGTTGTGTCTGTTATTACACCCTGGAACTTTCCTTTTGCAATGATTACACGTAAGGTGGGAGCTTTAATGGCAGCTGGATGTACATGTGTTATAAAACCATCTGAGGATACACCATTGACTGCCCTTGCTGCTGCCCAATTAGCCGAGGAAGCTGGTGTGCCCAAGGGAGTTATAAACATTGTTACATCTAGCAGAAAAAATGCTCCAGCTGTTGGTAAAGTTTTATGCGAGGATCCAAATGTAGGATGTATTTCCTTCACTGGGTCAACAACTGTTGGAGTACTGCTGTACGAGATGGCTGCAAAGGGTGTTAAGAGAGTATGCTTAGAATTGGGTGGTAATGCCCCTTTCATTGTTTTCCCTAGTGCTGATATAAAACATGCAGTGGACCAAGCTATGCTTGCTAAATTTAGAAACAATGGTCAAGCATGTATTGGTGCTAATAGGTTTTTAGTACATAAAGATGTCTACGATGAATTTGTACAAACTTTTAAGGAAAGAATTGCCAAAAGCTGTGTTACAGGCCCAGGTATACAGGAGGGTGTGACATGTGGGCCCTTGATTAATTTGGCACAAACAAAAAAGGTGTCTGATTTAGTCAATGACGCCCTGTCAAAGGGAGCAAGACCACTCATTGGAGGTAAACCAGCAGCAGAATTAGGAACCAAATTTTACGAGCCAACTCTTTTAACTGAAGTTCAACCAGAAATGAAAGTGTATAGTGAGGAGATATTTGGGCCTGTGGCCGTGTGCTATAAATTTGAATCTGAACAAGAAGCAATAAAGATTGCAAACAACACAAGAAGTGGACTTGCATCTTATGTGTTCACAAAAGATCTCGGCCAAGCATTTAGAATGTCGCGTGAATTACAGTTTGGTATGGTAGCCATTAATGATGGTATAATTTCAGCTCCCGAACCTCCTTTTGGTGGGATTAAAGAATCTGGAATTGGCAGGGAGGGTAGCAAACATGGTATTGAGGAGTATACTGATATCAAATACACCTTGTTTTCAGCTTTAGATAAGTAAATGTGATGACTAGTTTGCCATTGTTATTTGTTTTCTACTGTTAAAGTTATTTACATTATACTTTTACATATGTACATTTTCAGGGTTAATTTTATAAGTGCCAGCACCCTTCCGATATACACTTTATTTATCATTTATAATCAAAATATACTTTTTGTGATAGAGAGTGCAGCTAGGAGATAAACTCTATTTTAATGGGTATTTAAATCCTCAATTTTAATATAGAGATGGTTATAATCAGGCCTTTTTTGACACTTTATTTTTTGAGAGCACACTAATTCTTGAAGGTTATAAGGCTATAATTTTTTGTATCCTCTACAGTCCTTGCAACTGTGTTTATATTGAAAAATAACTTCCACTGAGTGGACCTGGGTATTAAATTTCGAAATATGTTTGCTTTTTTGTCTTTATTAAAAAAATTTGATATTTCTTAAAGAGTATGGGTTTCAATGTATATGGGCACAAAAAAGGCCTGGTTATAATATAATATTCTGCAATCATGTATACTGTATAGAATGATATTATGTAGTTAGGTAGTGTATTCGTATGTAATATGTCAGTGCTGTAAACCTATTTATGTCAATAAATTATCATTCCAGTCTTCCAGTTAAATGTGATTTTAGACTAAATTATCTTAGTATCAACGCGGGTTGCTTTAGTAATAATAAAAAACGTAACACGATAAAGAATTGCCTCCTGTAGGCCTAGCACGAACATTTTATCCAAATACAGTCTATATACTTGCACATATCGAATCCTCGACGTTGCGGCCATGTAAGTCATGTAGAATGGAAGCAGAAACTATCGAGAAAGATCGTGCTAGGCCATCTGGTATTTTGGACTTGATAATACGATTTACCGGGTTTTTTGCAGTACCTTTGAAAAGTACGTCCATCGTATATAAAACCACAACCCAAACAAACAATCCAGTTTGTGCAGAGTTGTGTCCCTGCCGGTGACTAATGTTATTAGAAGTTTTTCCCTTTTGATTGTAAAGTACATTAGAAACTCAAATAATACGTACTTTCAAGTACTGGTGGTTCCATGTAGCAAGCGATAGGTATGTTCAGAGATCTGCCCGAAGATACCCGCACCAGTAGCTCGTCGTTGAATGGTCGTACATCGATCGGGCGGAAATGTACCCGGACTTCCCCTGCCGACCCGGAGGTGACCGTCAGACGGGAACAGAGTTCTATATCTAGTTCCTTCCGTGCAGGCGGTCGGATGGAGAGGCGTATTTCGAATTTAGATACGTTGACGAACCTGAGGTTTTGCTGAAAACAAAATATAGAGCAATTTTTAATCTTTTGAAGCGCGCTTGCAATACAGCCTCTGTATGTTCAACTTTTCTTGAAGGTTTTTTTGGAATCAATGGGGAAAAGGATAGGTGCACTTGAGTAGTCTACCGTGCCCATAAACGAGTGCACTATAACAGGGCCCACAGATTGCCAGCCTTTTAGAAATTAGATTACTTCCTCTTTTTTGTAGTCTATACAATACATATACCTAGCATAGACAATATTTTGTATACAACGAGTCAGTCTAAAAAATTATTGAAGTGAAACCACCTATATTCAGGTTTGTACGGGGAGTAAATTCATGTATGTATGTCGTCATGGTTACGTGACTTGGGTTGTTTGTCTATAGGTTTAAGTTTTCACTTCTGTCGGCAGTCTTCTTGACTGCTGTATGTTTTTTAGTATTCCGTACCTCCAAAGGAAAAAGGAACTGTTATAGGATCACTCCGTTGTCCGTCTGTCTCTCTGTCTGTCCGTCGGTTTATAAAGAACGCGAATGCGAATCTTTTTTTCTCAAGAATGTGAGGAGCTATAAAATTGAAATTAATACCAAATACTAGGGTCTGCGGTCCCTTGAAGCTGTAAAAAAATCAATTTTCTATGTGGTCGCAATCAAAAGATATGGCCGTTTATGTCACAATTTCCATACATTTGCTAAGGAGACCAATAGGGTACTTCCCGTTGACCTAAAATAATGAACTTGGGAAAAAGCTACAAGCTTTTTGTTATATCACAAATTAAAAGAAATATTAAGGAAAGTATAAATCTTAAAAAAAAATCCGATTAAGTATGATGTGATGGTACGGAACCCTTAGTGCGTTAGTCTCACTTATTAGACCGGTTTATTTCTTAAATATTTCAACTGCTTTCTGCACCATTTGCATTCTGCTTGTAGTTAACTTTGGAATTATTTTTTAACTAGTATATATTTTATTACCGTATGGAGCTGTCCAATGGTAAAGTTGACAAAATCCAGCTGGGGCGGTATGCAGACGATGTATGTAGGCATGACTGGAGTGCTCCGGGTGTCGTGGGTTCGATTCCCACCTCGAGTCTGGGTGTATTATCCATATGTATTTATATATTTCAAAAAAAAAATATCTGTGTATTACAGGCGGCTGTTACCTATAACACAAGCATTAAGTTGTCTACCTTAGGAACAGACGTCCTTATGTCATATAGTCCTGTATATATTTAATTTGTTTTAATAGTTTATATTGAGCATGGTGTCCGAATGCTAATATATTTTATATAATATGCACTATTAATGCATTAAATGATTAAATCATTAACACACATGTGTGCACTGTACTATAAGATTGTGTCTATGCTATGATACCGGAACCAGACATAGCTTCATTTGAATGATCATTTAAATGATCATGTAGTGTGGCCGGGGACTTTGTGTAGCTACGAAAAGGTTTGTAGTACTTTGTAGTCTTCAAGGACAAAAATGTACAAACACTTTGAGATATGTCACTAAGATGATAATATTTATTGTCAAATCGAAAGATTTGGAGCCTCAATAGCTCAACGGTATAAGGTATGGACTGAAATCCGTAAGGTACCAGTTTCAAACCCCACCGCCGTTGGGGCATTGTCGCACCCACTCATATTATAAGCTTTTAAATGAAGCTTAGTAGGAGGGGAAAGGGGAATATTAGACATACCTAAAAAGTATTCCTAATTTTTTTTTAAAGAAAAAAAGAAATATTTGACAACCTACGGTGAAATCTTATTTATCACTTATTAGTTTTCTTATTTCTACCTCCTTTCACCACTTTTTTATATGTAATTAATCCATCGTACAAACGAAAATATAAACGTAGGAATAGTTGACAACCCTAGTGGGAACTCAATTAGAACTATACAAACGCTAATTTTTAACATTTGTGTAGTTTCTAACGTTAGGAAAACAGACACTTTGAATTGCTCGCGGAGTACCTTTGAGCTGCTGTGTGTATATAGATTTCCTGTCATACCTATTGGCATATATCTTTCTGCGTGACTTGTCTATTTTGTTATGTCTTGAAACTGTGGGATTTTTAGCAAGAAATCTGATTTTTTCTGTTCTAAAAATTCATTCAGCCCGCAATTTTTCCTACAGTTTCGCGCGTTCTATGAAGTTATCTAAACGAATAGAATGTAATTATGCAGTCTGGTTACGTTTCCTAAAAATGTATATATTTTTTCTTCTTCTCGAAGTTGATCTTTATGCTCTAATGACCGTCAGGGGAGTCTGATATTATTTTTTTTATAAAGTTTTCGACTTTTAAATGCTACAATAGGGCATGTTAGAGCATTACGACGTTAATGTTAACGTTATACAC
This sequence comes from Charaxes varanes, assembly GCA_024363005.1. Taxonomy (NCBI): domain Eukaryota; kingdom Metazoa; phylum Arthropoda; class Insecta; order Lepidoptera; family Nymphalidae; genus Charaxes; species Charaxes varanes. The sequence goes on along the minus strand of JANCMC010047655.1, from coordinate 2,054 downwards.
GCATATATACATGCATTTCTGTGTTAAAAAAAAAAGTAACCGCAAAGGGCATAATGTCTACTCTTAGCAGATATCTGCTAAATATAAACAACCTGCTTGCCAAATTTCATCTTTGTGCGTCTCGCGGTTTTCGATATTTCATATTAGGTGACTTTTCTAGACATACATAGATATACGCTATCTGTGAAAAAGATTCTGCCAGTCCGTTTCTTATGCGTAATCTTAAAAAAATGGCAAAGAGCGTGTCAAAACACACTTATATAGAAGGTTCCCATACCTGAAACACTATAAACGTATAAACGTATTTGTTAAATAACTTCAAAAGTTATTGTCCGATTTCGTTCAGAATAATTTTCCTAATGAGTTTTTAGCAATTTCTTCTTCTTGGTCGTTCGTTACACTCTTGGCAGCGTGATCGTGGCTGTCATTTCTTGTGTGGCAAGCTTCACCACCACGCGAGACAATTCTTCTCTCACAGTCGCGCGTCTCTCGACAGTTTATGGGAACCCTTATAGATTCTTTGTGTCCATCCGTCCTTCCGCCCGCATTTTGGTTGCCCTCCTAGGATTTTGGAACTATTAGAGGTAGAGACTTAAAATTTTCCATGTTTATAGAAAATGCTAAAAACCCACTAGGAAAGTTATTTAAAACAAAATCGGACGACAAATTTTGGTGACATTAACAAGTTTTTGGTGTTTATCGCGTATCAGATACGGAATCCTTCTATATAAACGTATCTTGACATAGTCTTGGCCTTTTTTATCATTAAAAAAAAATGATAGGTTATGATTTTATATTCCCATACTTACCTATGATGTTGATATTTCTTCTTTTTAATTTCCGTAGATACGGTATATTTAATAATACTGGGTATATTTTTAAACCTACCTGGAAGGTTTCACGCATATATCAGTCCAACTTCCGTCGGTAGGTTGAAGTGGAGATAGGTCGGATGTGGGAATGCACCGCACTCGGATCGGACGCGTTCCGGTCTGTTATGAGAGGACGCGTCCGTTGCCTTATCTCTTGTTTATATTATCTCAACCAAAAATACAGTTTAAAAAAAAAAAACAAATAAAAATTCATCAGAATCTTTTTCCCCGTGATATCTGTCTTGCGGTAAAAGAAGCAAAGTGATCTGACATACAGATAGAAAGCTATCTGTATGTGAGAAAAGAGACTTAGAGAGAATACTCCCCTTCTTAGATACGGTAAAAGATGTAGTAATCTGACATCGCTCTACCTCTACGTGACAAAAGAGACTAAAGAGAGACCACTCCCCATGACAGAGGCGGTAAAAGATGCAGTGATCTGACACCTTACTCAATACATTTCTATAAAAAAGAGACCTTGGGGGCTTTTACAAATACACAATAAAACTCTTTCCTTTATTATAGTGATGACCCCTAATGGCGACAGATCCATTGAATTACGGTTAGTTATTTTCAAAGCATTATGAAATGTCATATGGTATTTTATTATGGGGTAATGCTGCGGATATTGAAACTATTTGTTCTGCAGAAAAGGGTTCTTCGTGAACTATATGATACGAGTCCTAGAGATTCACTAAAAAATAAATCTAAGGACTTTAAAATAACGACAGCACACTGCCAATATATCTTTGAAAATCTTAGGTCTCATTCGCACAAGAGCTTTTTTAACGACGTTAAAAAGCGTCCAAATAGAACATATGGTCTTCTAAGTTTGTGTTCACACGGCAACGTTTCTATAACGCGACGCTTGTTAACCGAGCAATGTCCTATTTTCAACGCTATATATGTACATATACGTGTACACGTACGGTATATTTTCGTATCGACGATACTGAAAAATCGCCAACGCCGAGATTTAACGCAAATCTTTTTTTAGCTCTCGTGCCAATGATTGCTTACGGTTAGTTACTTTCACAGCGTTATGTCATATGGAATTTTATTATGGGATAACGACATGAGTCCTAGAGAGTCACTAAAAATAAATTTAATGCCTTTAATAGTACACTGTCTTTGAAAATCTTTATTATGTACATAAAAACATACACAATTTAGGTAATTGGG
>JANCMC010047648.1:0-22787 GCA_024363005.1 Charaxes varanes | reverse complement strand
AAAAAGGGTCTTGACAGACAGACAGACAGACAGACGGACAACGAAGTGATCCTATAAGGGTTCCTTTTTTCCTTTTGGGGTACGGAACCCTAAAATCAATTGCACACATCGTTTCAGTGGGCTTACAACTATATAATACACCATTACAGGCACATACACCTTTCACAAACTATAAACATAGAATGTTTATACAAAAACAATAATTACAAAAGATTAATTAAAAAAGATAAATTGAGTTTAAATACTTTAAGTTAAAAGATGATTAATCTTTTTCTTTAATATATTAAATGTGTTATGAAAAATATCATGATCAAATGAATTTATTTTGTTGTAGACCAAACAGCCGAGATGACGTCAAACAGTCATCTTAAATCGCTATACAATTTAAGAAGACCCTGGTACTAGATCGGAAAATGCTAAGTAGAACAAGATTATGAGTTCTATTGGCATTCGTTTCATTTTAGCAATAATGGCTGAATTAATTATTCACAATTATTCATTTGTAAACCAAATTTGCTCTGCTTTGTGATTTAAATTAATAATATTCTGGTATGTTAAATTAATTATCACGTGCAAACCTAAAATTAAATTCAGTTTGGTGCATTATTTTGCGCATATATTAAACTCTAATTGTGCGAACAATTTACATATTACTGTATGCTGAAATCATATAATTATACAGATGTATATTAGCTTTGCTTTCAGAAGCAAAGCTGATATATTCTGAAAGCGAACAACAGATCTACATGGAAAAACTTGAAGGAGGCCTTTACTCTTTAGAGAGGTCCTTAAAATTAGTAATACAAAATACTTTATTAGTGCATTCAAAACTTGTTTACTATTATTATAAACTGTAATTTTTCTATTATAATAAGGAAATAAATAGACTTTATTATTATTTTATCAGCTTTGAATACAAAAAGATTATTTTTATGCCCAAGAATTCAGTATTCCTCACAGGAGGAGTTTTCAATGACGCCAATAGTATTGAAAATTCAAAATAGAATAATTTGTATATAAAATTTTGGTTAAATAAAGAACACCAGCTTTGCTTATAAACCCAATGGTACAGCGAAGCGAAGCGACAGGAAGTCATAAAAAAAAAACACAGTGAAAACTTGAACATACAGAGGTGGAGGTACGGTAAGAGGGTCGCGAGCCAATGGTTTTTCCCATATCAAAAATGCCCAAAGCGTCTAAAGAAGTTTGCACTTCAAAAAGTGTCATCGCCTCCTTGGTGATTCTCGGTATATTATCCTTTATTTAAAAAAGACACAAGATTTGCATAGAGACCCAATGGCACAGTGGCGAAAAGCGTAGACTGCAATCCATAAGGACGTGATTCAAACCCGAACCTGCTATTGTCACACCCACTGGATTATTTTCGCACCCACACCTGACAAGCCTTACACTTAGCAGGAAAACATAAAAAAAACACAGTGGCACTCCGGGTGTGCAAGCCGAAGTCATGACTTGAACCTACAGAGGTGTCGGTACGGTAACAATGTAGTGAACCAATTGTTCTTCCCATGGTAAAAATGCCCAAAATGTTTATAGAAGTCTGCACTAAAATAACTCTGTTTCTCTTCTCTTGTACCTGCATCTTTCTTTTTTTTTTATGTTACAAGGGGGCAGACGAGCAGGCAGCAGGCACCGAAGTGCCTACCGGCGCCCATGGACATCGCCCGTGGTATGTAAAAATATGGGTAGTAAAATCGAATGTGTCAGATATTACACTTTCTAGTAAACTCTAGTACGCATACAATTTTTTGTTTAAATCCAAGAAACACTCTGTATAATAGCAATAAAAGAATTCGTTGCATTGACGGCTGTATATTATTCAGCAAGTTAGTTGAACGTTGAGTAAAAAAAAGGCTAGGCATTAAACTGAAAAGCTGATTATGCTAGTTGGCGACGACATATACACTTATTAATGCCGTTAGAATAAATAGCTGCTTTATTTAGGGCAGCAAGTTGAATTGGGTCAACTATGTTCATCTTTGTTTACATCTGTTGTGCCGTCTAAATCGATTTGTCATCCGAACGGGGATTAGTGTCGATATCATATCTGATATCGATACACCATATATTGGTTTATGTTACCACTTCACTATCCTACAACTAATTAAAAAACACATGACATCACCCTTTTGTTTTGTTTTCTTTTGCTTGATTTTAGATGCGCAAATATATTTCTCTTTCAACTACGTGGTAATGTTAGCATTAATCACTACATAACCGATCACGAAGGACGCCTTTTCCGCTTACAACCAAAATAGTGCAGTAATGTAGGAAATTTCATCACTACACTTTTTCTTATTTTCTTATATATTTACCACAGAAGCTTAATATCTTCTTATAATTATGTTACATATAACATGTATGCATTGGATCAAAAAGACTACTTATATTAACTGACTAAGAATAAAAACCGCCTGAAAAAAACCGAAAAATGAAACAAATGGCGTGCATTATATGTCATTGTAAAGTTTTGATACAACATAATATGTAGCACAAGCTTAAAATTTGGAAATATATAGCGATGCAGTTGTTGCAAAGGTAGATTGTGCACCTTGCTGATTAATGCACTCGTATTAATTCATTGCCCTCGTATTTGCTCGGTGCAACCACAGAAATATACTTGTTATATTTCTGTGGGTGCAACAATCTACTATTATGACACAAAGAAGATCAGACATGACATCTCTTAAAGAACATATCCATTTCTTAAAAGTCGACACACGACAAATTCAATTGCATCTGGCCAAAAAACTGAATACGTTTTGTGGGAATTAAATTTGTTATTACATTTACTGATGGGGTTCAGTGCTGGACATAGCCTCCTTTTTGGATTTACAAAGACCAAACGTGATCCACTGACAATTAAATAATTTTGCCTTAATTTTCACCGTTGTTTATAAATATATTAAAAGTTAACAGACCCGGCTACGCGTTGTTGTGACTGAATGATTTTGGAATGATTTAAAAGATAAAATTAAAAAAAAAGCCATTAATGAATATAAAACGTGTCCAATCTCTCAAGCAATTACACATAAATTCCAACTTTTATGAATATCGATTAAATGAGGAGTTTACTATATTTAGTAAAGGCTATATTTAGTAGTTGTCTATTTCTTGTATCTTAATGTATCTATGTTAAGGACTGTATATAAAATATGTTTTATAAGTAAATAAATATTTTTTTTTTTACTGGGAACATTCATATTGTCATTGAAGTTTTATATATTGAGTATATTAATATATACCGTTATAAGATATTAATATTTCCTATTCCACTTGTTTTCCAGGCCCTCGGCAACATGTACTTCGCCCATTCCACTCTGACTGATCTCAAAATTTGGGACTAAGGCCTCCCCCTTTTCCAACCACATCTTCCTTTCCTGTACCCAATTTTTTATTATGTATAAAACATTTTATGCCCTAATTTATATGATTATTCTTTCACTACATCTATTAACATTTTATTATTTAATTTACGCATTAATAATTGAATGTTAAATTCCAATAATAGGAACAGAACTTTAAATATGAAACAGACACGAAGGCTAAAGTATTTGCTCGTCCATATGTCATCGAATAATTACTGCTAGGTTATATTTAGTCTAGATTTAAATCCTTAATATAATGTATGATTAACTGTACGTCTTGGTGGATGAGCGGGGCACCCAGCAATACAGGCTTGCGCCTAGTGCAGGGGGCTCATGCCACATTTGGTTCAGAGCTTATGAAATTAAAAAAAGACATTTTTATTTTTTTATTTATTTATGTTTCAGTCTAAAAATGCATGCCCCACCTAATTGAAACGCTTGCTTGTCTGTCTGCAGCGTTTGTATTGAAATCACAAACTCACACTCACCTAAAGCCAATGACATTGACAAGCCTACGTGTTTGCATCTATACGCAATTTTTGCTCCAAAGTATTCCCCTTATACATTGGAGGGGTTACATTTTTAGACTGTACGCACTCTACTTCTTTAAAATCCTAATTAGTACACAGCCGATTATGAAAAAAATTTTGCATGCGCATTGTAAGGTGCTCAAACGAAAGGTGACAGAAGAGATATATAACCGAATTTAACCTAAAAGTTTTTATGTACGTTTAACTTTAATAGTTTACTAGTTGCTTACCGCGACTCTGTCTGCGCATAATTAAACTTGCGAGCGCATAATTAAACTTCCTTAATCTGGCCCTATTGAGCGGATGAATATTAAATTTGAATATATTTTTTTTATAAAGAATATTATTAGGAACACTTAAATTTAGGTGTGTCTAATATTCCCTTTATCCCCTCCTACTAAGCTTAAATTAAAAGCTTGTATTAGGAGTGGGCGCGATAATACCCCAACGTCGGTGGGGTTTGAACCGGGTACCTTGCGGATTTCTTTTCGATTTTTAGTTTTTGTACCTAATTATGTATTTAACGCTGTAACTGCCTGTAAAAGTATTCAACATTTATAAGATTTCATAATGTACAACGAATATATATTGTAAAATGCTGTTCGTACGTCAAAATAAATAAATATACACTACCTCCTTGCCAAACTTCATCGATGTGCGTCGCAGTTTTCGAAATTTCGCGATAAGTTCCCTTTCATAAATATAGTTACGTAGGTACATATTTACAATAAAAAAAATATTATATTTAACCATTCATTCATACGTATTAAGTATAAGTTGTTAGACAATGCATTCGCACACTAATATTCCACAAGTTTATATCCTTTTTCACCTTATATAGCAACGTTGTTATAGGTAAAAATATTTTATCAATATGTCATGGGCGCGAGCCTTTATCGGGTAGCATTATTTAAGCCGCCATCTTAACGTTTTTACTGGTAACCAACATGATCGAGATTTATTCAGTTGAGAACAAATATAAATAATTGAATGTTTGAATATATATTATAACTTAAAAGTACTTAGAAAGATGAAAGAGGAGATCGTGGCCTTATCAGTGGTCGGCATTTGAGTCGATCGCTAAGTTAAGTTGCTCTGGCTGCGACCGGGTGATAGATGGGTGACCCATTGGATTGTCTATATCTCAACGTGTACACTCCAAACCTGCACAACTCTAATACAAATCTGCTTCCAGTTATGTTTTATACCAGGTATTGTCGCCCATATTTTTTCCTAACACAAGCTTTTAAGCTTTGGAAGTGGGGAAACGGCAATATCAGACATACTTAAAGCACATTGTTGACATGCTCCTTTTCCGTACGAAGCGCTTTGAACGCTTTGAACCGCTTCTTCCAAAGCTTAGCCGTTCCGACAAAAAGGACCCTGTTCTAACGGCTAAGGTTTGGTTTGCTCTTCCGGCGTCTGTATTTCCAGATCATTACAACATGGGTATCTTAAAGGCAAGAGTGAATATGTATAGTCGACAAAGAAATTAATTGGTGCGACACGCTAAGGTCGAATGTCGTTTGCACGTCAATTGGTTATAAGGTTTATTTTTGCTTGTTATGCATTACGTTAATTTCTAACAATAACCCTTTGCAAAATTTTCTTTAAATAGGAACTGTCATCCAAAATGGTAAAGCAATTTCTTGATTGACTATACATTCTAAGGCCGGTTCTACTCTTAACATCATGGCATTAGCTTAATAATCTAACTCAAAAAAGATGATTTTTGGGAAATCGCAAAAAACAGTTTTGTCATTTACGACTTATGCCGCTTATAATTCTATGAAAACGGCGTTACAGTAACAAATTATGGATTTTAATAATAGTTAATGAAGTGATTAATGATATTTAAATGTTATTTTAATGATAATTCATTATTTGTTTGTCTTTTTAAGTAAATTGAGTTTTTAGTTAAAAAGACAAAAATAGCTGTATCTCAGTGTTGGATGGAGATATCGAAATAATTCTTAAATTCGCGATAGAGGACGTTGAGACAAGGCTGTCTGTATCATTAGCTCGTAATATCTAATCGGTCAATTTATGTTTTAGCGTCCAATGTGTAATTGCGGTCAAGACATAAAAAAGCTATTCTAATATTTAAAAAAAAAAAATACAAAAAAATTGGAATCAATATGTCGATATTGATGACGTTATTCCAGAATCTTCTTACATGCTCTTGAAAATAGACATGACGTCATCACCCTGCCATTCGCACAAAAGTTACGCGAACCTTCCACAAGTGACTGTGTTTGACTGCTGACGATTTCTAAATCGGTGCTAAACATTTCACGGTCAGTAAGGGAATGTCAGAAACAAGTATATCGCCGAGATATTTTTATAAAGGTTTCGGGAACGCGTAATGTTATGTATCATTGGTTCTATTCCATACCGTTCTGTATAGTTCCTAGATATCACCGGCGGGTCTCACTTCGCAAACAAACCTTTTTGCGTACAACGACGTAATGTAATCACAGAGGAATAAAATTTGACATTAAATATAAAATACGGGTGTCACGATTACTTATTTTTTTTAAGGCGGACCTGTCGTTACTGCTATATATACAAAACTATAAGACACACGAACATCTGCCCCTAAGGTAGACAACTTAATGTCTGTGTTATAGGCAACAGACGCCTGTTATACATAAATATTTCTTTTTTGTAGAAATATATAAATACATACATTTAGATAATACACCCTGACTCGAGGTGGGAATGGAACCCACGATTCCGGAGCGGTACACAGGGTCACTGCCCACTGCACCCACGGGACAGTCAAAGTGGAGACCATAACATTTTAATTTAAACGCAAAGGACAAAACTCAGTATGCGAAGCTGACTGCCAACCTTCGTTGATCGGAGAGGCACCCAAAGAAGAAGAAGAAGAAAACTCATAGTAGAACTAGTGGACTTATCGTTATCCCGTTTAGACCTGAAAAAAAGGAGAACAATTTCCCAAAACGCACTTATATAGCAGGGTTCCGTACCTGATACGCAATAAACGTATTTGTTAAGTAATATTCATATTGTTGTCCGATTTCGTCCAAAATGACTTTCTTAATGAATTTTTAGCATGTTCTATCAACATGGAAAATTTCAAAGAAATCCTAGGGACCAACTTGCGGGTGGACAGGCGGACGGACGTAGCTAGCTAATGAATTCCTTATAGGATTACGGAACCCTAAAATATCTTCAAACTGAAACAAGATTGCAGCGCCACCTACTAGGTCTAATTGGAAGTTTTTACTACAATTCTTTCCAACGTTGGAAAGTTAATAAAAAATTGTATTTGTATGAGATTGGTTGCCAAATTTTTGCTCACAATTATATCTCTAGCTAAAGACAGAATATACATTACTAGCTCTGCCCGCGGATTCATTCGCATAAAATTAGATAAAAAAATTAGATTCAAGTTTAACGTGATGATATAAACCTTTCTCGATAAATGGGCTATCTAATACTGAAAGAGCTTTTCAAATCCTGTGATTAAGGCGTTGAAGGAAACACACAACCCCTTCAGCTTTATATATTAGTATAGAGATTTACATTAAAATGTTGATATTGTTCTGTTTCTCTTTAGAAACATAAGTGGGCTAGGTTATACGTACCCATACTGGGTTTACCTCATGTTAACAAAAATAGAAAACATTACATAAAAATATAGTAAATATGACACATAAATCTTTTCATTTCATTCGGTCATTGATCCTATAGTTTTCTGTTACTGCCATTTATATAATCCGCTATATGGTCAATTGTTATGAACTTTACGTATTGCATAACATTTAAAGGTATCCGCTCTCTTAGTGGCCACACGTAGATCTACGAAAATGATCGATGCTTGATCTAACACGACCGCACGCACCCCAGATACTATCGCGTCATACCGAATTAGAAATGCAACTGTCTTGTCAAATTACAGGACAGGCAGACAGACGGCGTCACGCGCTCTGCTGGCTCTAACGTTTTTTATGTCAGACAAAATACGTTCAAATTCCCTCCCGCGATGTACAATGTATAGTCGACCAAGAAATTGGTTTGCCACGCTAAGTTCGAATGTCGTTTGCACGTCAATTAGTTTAAAAGGCTCATTTTTGCTCGTTATACATTACGTTAATTTCTTTTAATAACCCTTAGCAATTTTTTTTTTTACTAGGAGCTGTCTTCCAATATGGCAAAGCACTTTCTTGGTCGACTATACATGTGTCTATCCACCTCATTCTTTGGTATTCCTTTGTTGTTTTACTACCGACCAGTGCCAGCTTCGGTTGCAATTTACATATGCATGCTTATTTGCATGAAAAGTTTATTTATTATTAAATAAACTTTTCACTTTATCTATTGATGAATACCGCATTAAAACCGCTGCGTAGTTCGAAAGATATTTTGTTAAGAAGATTTAGTTGAAATAATTAAGAGACTGCACAAAATAAATTAATTTTGTTATCTTCCTCGAATGAAAACAGAAAAATAGTAGTAGTAGTAGTACCAAACATGATCATTTAAATGAAGCTATGTCAAAGCATAGTCATGAAAACGGTAAAAATGTGAATTGTCAATTATTAAGATATATAATATACAAAGAATTGGCCGAATTTCGACCACCAGGCTGTCGCTAGTTTTAATAATTTAATATTGCAAATTATAAAAAAATATTATCATTCAACCAAGCTCAAAAAAATATATAAACTATAATAGTGCCAAATTTCATACTCCTCCGTTCGCGCAATTTTCGTACAATGATCGCGAAAGTTTTCGATTCACGTACATTTTATATAGGCAAAAATCTGTTTAAAATATTAAATGACATAGTTATATTCTATTGATTGTATATTTACTATGTAAGTAGGGATGTTAAATAAAATCCAAAGAAACATTTTAGTGCAGTTTTATTACTAAACATTAAATCTGTAACATGATAATACTTACAATATAATTATAAAGCCTGTAAATTGCCTTAATAAAAAAACCTTAGAAAATATACAACAAGCACCTTTAAACATTATCCAAATAAAGCTTACTCTGTTAACAAGTTTAAGTAATGATTAAAATATACTGCTGAAAATATTCCTTTCATTATCAAATATTCTGACAGACACAAAACGATTGTTGATTTCGAAAAATGCAATTTTGTTGGGAAATATATAATATGTACAATATTAGAAAAGACATATGTTACAGAACAAATAAAGTCTTGAGTCTAATATATAAATTTTCCTTACAATAATATGTAAAAAATATGTGGATTCGCTTATTCTACTACTGCCACTTTAAAACTAATATAAACATGTTATAGCGACAATACACTCTCTAGCGAGTGTTCCCGCGGTGTCTCGTCGAGAGGTAGAGGGACGACCACGACCCTGTACATTCTCGTGCTAGTGGTTTCGCAATATCTTGTCAAGAGCTCTCGCCTGCTTGCGCTCAAATGAATGACGCGAAGCCCTTTGACTCCCACAAAATAGCGACTCGGATTATTGATCCGACGAGTGACTGCGACGCATCGCGAGACAGAGTGTACCCTCGCAGTCCATCGAAGAGAGTGTATAGACGGTATTAATTTTTAATTTACATATAATACTAGCGGACCCGGCAGACGCTGTCCAGCCCGAACGCTGGGTTACTTAATATTTAATAAATTCTATTAAACTATAATATTTCCCGTTCCCTATCCTATTCCCGTACTCGGTCCCTTTCCCCGTCCCGATATTTATGAAAATTACCCGTTACAAAAAGAGACATTTTTAAGGATACAAACCTTGTCCGCCAATAAGGTTACACTATAAAACTTTAAATTGTCTAAAGCGCTCAGGTTACATTAAAAATAATTTAATGTGGTCGTTTAGTATTCTTGAATTTTATAATTTTTCCCACAATTTTCTTAATTATTTTTTTCATAAAAACCTCCTGACAATAACAAACACAACAAAAAAGGACAACGAAATCGGTCCAGCCATTCATGCCTGATGCCGTGACCAAGAGAAATAGGGATTCAGATAAATATATATTTAGATGTGTCAAATACATTAAATAAAATTAAAATTCTGTAATGTATTTGTTAAGGAGGATTCTCATACCTAGCATACATTTTTTTATATAAAAATCGGCCAAGCCGGTTTGGAAGAGTTTAAGAAATAGTTTATGACCCAGCCATATTTTTTTAAATAAATATATTCTCAAGGCAATGTAGCTAAAACCATCACGCGCTCCATAATATCACGCTCCAGGCGTTATGTACGACATGACCTTACCTTAAAATAACATTATTTTTTTTCGTTTTTACGCCTAATCTACGTAATCCAATTGTTCCCCGCAACGCTTTAGTGACTACAGAATTAGCATCGATCCCTCCCCTACTATTACACTCCTTCGATTTAATCACGAATTTAGAGCTGCCTGAATAGTTGAACATTTGACTATTTTCTAACCTTTTGCGGTACTCTTTGTCAGTTTGAAGAGATTTCAAATAAGTTTGGTTCGATCTCTCGGTCTAGTACCAAGGCCCGCTTAAATTGCAGAGAATGTGGCTGTGGGGCGAGTTAAGATTACCGACCGTCATCCACAATCTCTACAATTTCACGATTAATATCACCTAGCGAAATTAATCGGGACTCACCGTTTTACGCGCCTTCCGAAACACGGAGAAGGATTATTGAGGAAGCTTTTTTTGAATACCAGTGTTAGAATGGATTACCTGCCTGTCACCCGGTCGCGGTAAAAACTGCTTAACCTAGAGATTAAATCAAATGCCGGCTACTCGTACGTCTAGAATAGACCTCCTTGCACGAGAGTTAAGATATACCGTATAACTATTTACATATATAGTGTTGAAAATAGAAAATTGCTCGATATGAAGCCGTCGCGTTTGAAAAGCGCTTTCGTGTGAACATGTACTTGGGAATCCGTATGTTCTGTTTGAGCGTTTTTTTAACGCGCGGTAAAAAAGCTCTCGTTTGAATGAGGGCTAAATGTTATTTTTAATGTTTGTTTATTTGTAGCAAGAAATATATCATATGAGGACGAAATGGAAATGAAGAACAAGACTACCGATTCCACTGCGTAAGTTTCGGATTATTCGTTGATAGAATACCTTTTAAAACAAAAAGCGAAGGTTTTTGTATTGCAAATTAATTTATAATATTAATACGTGCAACGAAAACTTTCGGTACCATTTTACGATAATCGCGCTGACAGAGGAGTATGAAATTTGGCACAATTATAGGTTATGTAGAGGATGGTGTGCGACTGCTAATATTTTCATCAAATATGCGCTATTAATACACGAAATTTTTAAATTCACGCACACCAATGCCAAACGATTTACACACACATGTAAATATTTCACTATAAGATCATGTCGAATCGTATGACGACCGCATGTTTGCATATTAACTGTCAAATATAACATGTCGTTGCACAAACAATGACAATTTTGTGTATTGATTTAAATATGCATAAAGTACGCAAATCTATATACATATATCTATTCTTCGTAAATCTATATACATATTTGTGCACCTAAATCGAACCAAGAAGCACAGTGGCACAGAAGGTTGGTTTTTTTCGGAAAAAGGTTTTTTCCTAAAACTTTTCCTATTTTCCTAAAACTTTTTTTATTCGAAAACCTGATTAATATTCTCATAATACAGCAATTTTAAAATATATGATGACAAAACTTTTATCAATCTTTAATGGCAACCTTTTCCCCAAACAATGGCCAAAGCGTTAAAAAATGAGATGCAGGCGGGTCACATCGCTTAGAAATTAGATGTTGGCGGACCGGACTTGTAAAATAATTATTTGGAAATAGATGTCCAAATTTTTTATTTATGTAGTAAAAATTATGAACGTTTTTTATGGCGGTGTAAGATCCCGTATCGCCGGACTTAATTAAATACCATTGTAGGAACGCTGCGGCGGGACATTCTCGGATAGGTATTTAAGTATTATGAACTTTGTTGATAGAAATAGACGTTACTTTGTGGGAATTCGCGTCGAGTAGGGAAATATTAAGTTAATTAATCGACATCTATGCTAGTATATAAATCTGAAGAGTTTGTTGTTTGCTTTTCACGCACTTATCTCAGGAACTATTGGTCAGTTTTCAAAAATTCTTTCAGTATTAGATAGCCCATTTATCGAGGAAGGCTACATATCATTCAGCTAAAATTTTTCATATTATTTTACGCGCACGTAGTTCCCGGTAACAACATATATATATCTGTGTTGTTAACGATTTCATTAAATGCACGGCATATGCGAAAAAGTGGATTAAGACGAGACATATTATTGGTGGTACAAACCTATTCAAAGTCGATCCTTCGACTTCGAACGGTTCGAAATGTTCGTGCTAAGGCCATTGTTTATAACATAATGTATATACTTACAAGACAATTTTTATGAAATGACTAGCGGTTTTCCGCGACTTCGTGAGCCTAAAATTGCGAGAACCCTTACACTTCTTTCATTCGGCCCTATCTCAGCGCATGTCTAGTGTCTACTAATAAAAAACTTCCTTCCTGTCGAAATTGATCTTTGTACGTCGCGCGGTTTTCGACATTTCGTGTTAGTTCAGCTCTCACATTTATATATATAGCTGGTGACCGCTCAGTTTGACTTTATAGCGGTCGCGGCAATACTGGCTCAATTTACTGCGAGCACTGGGGTACGATCAAGTTTAATTAAATACATAATATATTCCAATAACTGTCGCACTAATGAAGAGGATATTATATACTGGCTGTTTCTCTCGACTTTGTCCGCGTAAAATTAAAATTGCATGAGCCTTAAACCTCCTTAATCTGGCCCTATCGATAAATCTGTTCTCAGCGGATGTCTGCTAAACATAATATAAACTATCACCTTTCCAAATTTTGTCTTTGTGTTGTCGACTAAGAAATTGATTTTGCACGCTAAAGTCGAATGTCGCTTGCACGTCAATTAGTTAAAAGGCTCATTTTTGCTTGTTATGCATAACATTAATATCCAACAATAACCCTTTGCAACATTATCTTTAAGTAGGCGCTGTCATCCAAAATGTTAAAGCAATTTCTTGGTTGACTATCCTTTGTCGGTTTCGGGTCGGCTTTTAGATTTTATTTTAGGCGACCTTTTGCTTTGATACATATAAATTAGTTTTAAAACTCTTTATTTGTATAATATGATTCACAATGATGGTGAAGACGTTGCTTTTGAAGTCAAAAGACTCTTCTAACGACACTATACTTAAAATTGAACCTGAATAGTAATGGGGTATTGTCGTGAACTCTCCTAACACAAGCTTCTAATTTAAGCTTAGTAGGAGGGACCAAGGAAATATTAGACATACCTAAAAATGTTCCTAATATTGTTTTCTTCTTCTTCTTCCTCGTACCCTTTTCCCAACTTTATTTAAGGTCGGGCCTTCTTGTGCGCTTGCGCCAAGATTTCTGATCTTGGGTTGTCCATTTGGGGATGTCTTTTATTTTTAAATCCTTTTCAATATTGGACCACCAAGAGGCTGGCGGTCTGCCTCGTATCCCTTTCTTGGTGCTGATGGAAATTCGTCAATATCGTCATTCATTTATTTAATGATTCCTCAATACAAAATTTTTGTCAAATTTAAATAAAATATTAAGTACTTAATCAGTCAATTTTTATTTTTTATTATGTCGTTTACATAGTCTTTTTTTAATTATTTGTTTGTTATTAAGCGACATATCAACAATGTGAAAAAGTCATATATTGTTTAATATTTGTTTTATTCTAATTTAAAATTTTTTCGATTTAGTGATCCACTATTAATATTTTTTTTATAATTCGTTTTATAAAGTTTTTTTAACTTGTTTTCAATAACTGCGATTCACATCGGTTTAATCTAAGTCTTATAGATTGTAATGAGTCATTTTCTACTTAATAGGGATGCAGTTGGTTTTTTCACTTTTTTTTTGTATATATTTATATTTATGTTTAATAAGAACTTTTAAGTATTCTTACACTTATTATAATGAGATCATGTTATTCTTGTTTGTCATAACTTCTTAAAATAAGTCTCAAGTTATTAAGAGTATGAATTTAAACGCAGATAAATGTACAATCAATGTTTTTTTTTTCAATGCCTTATGCGAGAATTTAATACTCTATATTTAAATTATTTATAATCTAACCTTATTTTAAAATACATCTATTAGATAACACAATTATCTCATAATGTTACTAAATATATATTATATAAAAAATACTCAAAAGCGTCGCCTACCGTTGCTTTTTATGCGCGTATTCTTCAGAATGATGGTGGTCGATGGAGGGGGCCTACCATGATTGCTGCGTCGCTGGATTGGGCAGTAAGTTCTGGAATTAAATTTTGAGAAAGTTAAAATGGTTCCGCAGTTAGTTTTAGCGAGAATACCGAACGACTGATTTTTATATATAGATGGAGTAAAACTATAAATTACCAATATTTCAGTAGATCAATATATTATATACATCTACAAGCTACTGGTTATTGACTTTTACCATTAGCCTTGATATTGTAGAAAGCGTCGGTAAATTATTTAGAAGGAAAACCTAAAATACAAAAGGGCTTTGAATTTTATCCCCTAGATGCGCCAAATCAAGTCATTATCATTAAGCGGAGTGGCAATAAAAGCGAATAAAATACACTAAAAGCGAATACGGTAATCCCCCTATAACATGGTTCTATTATAAGTATAAAACAAAGTCTCTGTCGATGTCTGTCCGTCCCTATGTATGCTTTAATCTTTAAAACTACTTTTTTCATAGATAGAGTGATTCAAGAGGAAAAGGTTTACATGTAGGATTTGTAGCGAAATGTTGTAAAAAACATATTTTTGTGCGCTTACGTCGCGTGCGCTAGATAAACATTACGAGATAGAACAAAGTGATGTATTACGGAATTGTACATCTTAAAAAGAGCTATAATAAAGTCCGCCATGGCATATGTCTATTTCCTGAGCATAACCCGCAGGAACCATTTCTATCCTTTATATATAACAAAAAATAATGAACTTTTACGAAGCTATTTTAACGAATACCATATTAAATCCTTATCCATTTTAATACGCTAGATACTTTGTACATTTTATGCAGAGTAAAATTTCCTTCTACGGCACATCATTAAAATGAATATCTTAGGAAATATAAGAGATTTATAATACAGAGCCAAGAGCTGGCCGGCGGCGGGCGCTCGGTGGCGTAAACGACCAACAGATGGTGCTAAATTTGATAAAGCAAAATAAGCCAACGTTCGTGCAGGACAACGTCTGACGGGTACACTAGTAATATTATATTAAGCGCATTCAGAGTCGCACGGGCACCTTGTACGTGATTAATCCTACAACGCGTTTTCCTACAGTATTAAAGGTATACTCAATGTTGACATTTTTGATTTTACAGTCCAGCATTTTTTAAAAGGCTTTTTTTTTAAATCGTTTTAATAATGCACTTAAGTTGCATCTTTATAGTAATAACTGGGCAATGTAGAGCAGAATAAAATCTCTGTAAAACAACTTATCAACATTAAAAAATGTTTTAAAGAACTCCTATAAAAATATAATATTTAACTCACATAGTATGAGCCTTGTCTCCAGAAGCACCACACGTAGAACAAACATGGGCTCGGAGTATAGGACAGGTGACAACATATTTGTTGTCTATCTTCTCCTTAACAAGATGTGTCATATACACTGTTGGAGTTTCCCCATTTTTCCGGCAGAATGTACACATTTTTGAGGGTCCAAACTCGTCCTGAGATGAAGATGCTCGTGAAAAGGAAACAGGATTAAAAGGATTTGTGATGTTGGAGACGGGATGCTGTGCCCTATTGTAACAATTCGGCGAAAATGTAGGGGATCGGCTTCTACACAACAAAGAAGATGAAGAAGTAGTTGGAGATGTGTCATGCAGTGGTATATAAATTGGTGTTGCATTTGTAGAATTCTTTACCGGTGTAGAAACTCCAAATTTCCTCTCATCAGAAGGAAATAGTTCATAGTCTCTTTGTAGTTTCTCAGGAGTGTGTGAAGAAGTCGCAGACTGCCATGAGCCATGCACCAAGTCACTGCAGCTGTAACCTGTTGGCTCATTTCCACCGGACTGGGTACCTCCACCAAGTATCTTCCTTCCAACAATTGGACGCTGGCGTTTGACATGAATAGGAGTGTTAGATTGATTATAATCATAATTTTGGGATTCATAAATTGTTGACTTGCTACCAAAATTGAACATATTAATATCATGATTATTGTTATTATTGTCAAAGTTAGAAAACACAGAATCAAAGAGGTTTGGCTGAGGTTTATATGTAGATGAAGAAGATCCAATCTGTCTTGAGGTTTCAAAAGGTGTAACAGGTCTTGTAGCTACGTTGAATAGTTCTGTGGATCTAGAAAATTGGAAAGGTAGGTCAAAGTAGGACTCTGGGGATATGGAATCTGTTGAACTAGAAGATTTATTGCCAGTTGGTGTTTGAAAAGGAGAAGAAAAGGCATTAGGTAATAGTTCTGAATCTGCAAAAAAATATTGTAATTAGATGATGGTACCAGTAAAATGCCATATCATGTAAAGTGAAGTAGCACAATTATTATATTACAATTACACATGTTAGCAATAAATATTAGAAATATTTTTTATCTCAATTACAATTATTTATTTTTAAATTGTAAGGACTTCAGTTGGGAACTATGTGAGCAAGTGGTAAGAATTGATTACTGAAAGGTTTGTACAATTAGAAGAGAGTTAACTCAAAAATATTTATTATTTACTTATTAAAAATAAAAACATAGCAGAACATATTGTTTCTAGAGTGCCACCCCTTTATAAAAATGTGAGCCTAGGCTATCAATGGAACAATAATATACAGTTTGAATTAATAATATGTTTTATGAGAATTAAGATGTTTAAATATTAAATATTCTTACTTAATTACATTTTAAACAAAAACATCAATTTATATTCACTTAATATTTGAAAAAGTTAAACACTTATAGATTTAATTAGGAATTTTAAATTGGACCATGTTACGTAAGGCATTAAAAAATATCGACTTAAAGCTTTATGTCTTATTAATGAAAGAAAGGTTTGTCTTACCGTTTTCAGTTTTTGGAAAAAGCCGGTTCATTTCTGCCATAAAATCCATCACGTTTTTCGAGGGGAACATCGCTGAAATATCAAATAAAAAACATTTTTATACTTGTTTACTGAAGTTTCTTTCATGTAAATTTTATACCTCCATCTATCAATTGTTAGTGATTTTAGTTCACAAATCAAAGTTTGGCATTTCTTTGGTAAGATTTACCTAATAGGCTATAAATAAGTTAACAATATCTTTTTGGAACTTTTAATTTCTATAAAATTATAGGAATAGGAACGAATAATGATTATGAAAGTACATAAATTAGGACAACTTAGTTTACATATTCATGTAAGAAAATATTTAAAATTCAGAGAATTGATTTTAAATATAGAAAATGCATGCGATATATTAATAGGCGCGCCAATTTTAAAATCAAAAGTATATATAATTTTCACAAATATTATGCCTTATGCCTAAATATAAAATGTAGGGGGAACAATTGCGCGAAGTTTGTTTATATTATTCTTAAGAAAATTAAAAATACACGCTTATGAATCGTCCAATTTAAAGATAATGAAAATGTACCCCTACAAAATTCACGATTACGAAACCAAATATTTTTTATACATTAAACAAAAGAATATTTTTCCGTTGATTCGGGCCAGTTTTGGTGAATTCTTTTGGTTTAATAGCTAAGTAATAAGTGGAAATAAGGAAAATAAACAAGATTTTGAAGATGAGTTTCAAATACAACAAAAATTAAATTATTACCTGCACTAATTTTAGAGCTCTAAAAATATCACCAAGTCTATAATAACTTGATAGTGCATTAATTTACTTATCAATCAGCACATCATTTCACCACAACGTCTTCTATTCGAATGAATAATTGAATATTTTTGTCCTTCGATTAAACTCTACTTTCGGCAAGATCAAAAGAAGCCGACACGACGCAACGAGTCCTCACTCAGAAGTGCAATGTGTCTTTAGTACTGGATTCGATTCGGAGCAAAGCGCTAAATTAAAAACGTTCTTTTTATGTATTTGGTTTAATGAAATAGATATGACACGATTGCAATTTTCTTTAGAATTCTATTATTTAAGTAAATTAATTTGGTATGTACGAAATTGTAATATATAAATGTTTTTCGATATACAAGTAATATAAGACTAAAGCTAAAACTGCTTGGAGTTGAGTTGCTCCAGCTTTGTACTTTATAGTTAACTAGCTGTGCCCGCGACTTCGTTCTCATAAAATTAGGTAAAAAAAATAGATTCAATTTTAGCATGTTGATATATTCAACAGCTTTACGCATGTTTTTTTAAACATGATTAAATTTATAAATAAACAAATTTATTATTAATATTATATTTGGAATTTTGATATATTAGTGCAAGACAAATGTATGTATTAATATAAATAATAAAATAAAATTATCGTTATCAGAAAATTATAATAATTAAAAATGAAGCTACCAATTCACAAAGAGATGCCGAGCTTGTTTACAAACGCCGCCGACACGTGTTTGTTTGTTATGATTGGCACAAACTGGCCCAATGTATTGGACCAACTTGTGTTTCGTAATTGGCGTGTTGGATTTACTGTTGGCGATGTTGGATGGTTTTGGGCTATTTGATGGAAAATTATGAAAATTGAATGATTGATAAAGATTTTTTATATGTATTTACCTGATTTGGAGTGGGTATCTTTAAAATCTTTATATATTGTAACTACAATTGTAGGCTTTCCTATTAATTCAACTGTAGGTAGATTTTCTGTTAGGGGTGGACTCAGGGTTCGAATGGGATGCCTACTGGATTCCAGCCTTTCTTACAGTTGAGTTATTGAGGTTCATATGGATCATTTAATGAGGGATACCCAGGCAACGACTGTAGATCGCTAGACAAATTCTTGCCAACAAAGATAGCCGCTGGTGTAGGATTGTACAAAGTAAGCTAAGTTTCACACATTGAATGTAATTACGCCTTTCACGGAAGACATCGTCTAACACGTGGCCCATTAACACATCTTGTGTGGGGTGACCATAACTAGTAAATAAAAACTAAAAAGATAATAAAGATAAAAATAAAAAGAGTAATTATAACATTGCGTTTATTTTTTCGTGTTTACTCTTGAAGAATCAGTCTGTATTGTAAAATCGAGATATAAAAATTTATGGGGAGTACAATCACACAAGTAAAACCCAAAAAAAATCAAGTAAAAATGATTTCAAGTCTCGATATTGCAAAGGTAAAACGACGGAGTAAAAGCTGTTACCAGTCTGGTTCAAACGATGGTCCTGCAAGTATACCGTCATGACCGCACCACTGAAATCGCCAGACAAGATTTTTAAAAGCGTTTTGATGTTATAACGAGAATATTAGGGATAGCTCAAACTATTCTTAATGTATATGTATATATAAAGACACTTAAAATTGGCAGCAGCTACGAGGTTTTGGTTAAAATTTTATTCGATCCTGGTATTTGTTTATATGTATCTTATATATATATTTAATTATTTCTTTTAAAATTTATTTTCAATTATCCTGTTTATAAAACTTACCACCATCTGGAATATTGACCACATCGCCATCTGAAATTATATCACGAAATCATTTGCCATAAAATTTAAAAAATTACAATAAAAAAACACAGGTAGTCCCGAGCGGTCGTCTAGGTATCGGCAATTTTACCCCTCGTAATATAAACATATGTCAATTTTTAAAAAAGATTTAAAAATTTGACATATATTATTATAGTTTTTTAATTAGTTTATTGTGTCCCACATCTGGGCAGAAGCTTCCACTTTCCCGGCCCATTTTCATATACATTAAATGCAGTATTAATTAACAAAAATGTATAAAATATATTTGGTAATTTAACCCATTAATTGGTTAATTGTATTGAGGTTTAGAAAAATAATATTTACCTCCGTTGTCATTGGCGTTGACTCCGGTACCTGTAATAGTGATTATTTGTATTTTAAATCATGCATATGAAAATTAACTTTATAAAGGATTCGTTTGTCCTGTAATGTGCTGTAAATGTTGCTGATTATTGCATTTATCACGTACTAGTTGTGCCCGCGACTTCATCTGCGTAAAGTTAGTTAAAAAAATTGATTCAATTTTAGAGTGATACACCTGTAGCCTTCCTTGATAAATGGGCTATCTGACATAGAAAGATTTTTTCAAACCGAAGCAGTAGTTCCTGCGATTAGCGCGTTCAAGCAAACAAACTCTTCCGCTTTAAATATTCGTATAGATTTTGTGCACTATACTAATATTATAAATGTAAAAGTCTAACTCTGTCTGTTACGTCTATGCCTAAACCGCTGAACGAATTTTGATGAATTTCGGTATAGAGATAGATTGTTTTTTCAGGATGAACATAGGCTATTTTTTACAGCGAAAGTAAACTATGAAAGAGGTGAAATATGGACTAAAAATTTTTATAAAAGGCCGTCATGGCTGAAAACCTAAAACATCATTTTTGGGCTACTATTTAAATGTAAATAAATATCTATCTCAGCATTTGTGAAAATTCTACCCTTAAGGGTAACCTCCTTATAGGGGTTAAAGCTTTGATAGAACGTTGAGAGTTTTTCTTTCTTGTAGAAAAAATAACACAGGCTACCGTATTTATGGACCAGAAATAGAATAACGCTAAAAATCTATTTATTAAAATATTTAAAAATATCGCCTAAATTTTAAGTGAACGAAGTCGCGAGGAACAACTAGTAAGCTATATTTTCTTAATACTTTTCAATTTTATAATTAACACCGTCAAATACCTTGCGACACGATCATCGCCGCAAACACAAGAAGTACCTGTAATAAGAAATAACCCCTTTTAATAATCTGTAGTGTATTTCTTTTATACCGGAGCCGGACATAGCACAAAGTGTTTGTACATTTTTGACCTTGAAGTCTATAAAGTTCTACAAAATTTTGTGAAGTTACTCAAAGTCCCCGGCCAAATTACATGATCATTAAAATGAAGCTATGTCTGGCTCCGGCATCAGATATAATTACCATTAAAAAAGTAATCTCAAAGTCAAAAAATATTCTCAAGTTAAATTGCAAAATGTTTATTATTAATATTATGCGACAACAACACCATCACTAGACGTGACAGCATTGCCGCCACTTCACGCCGATCTCATGTGAGAAAGAGGTAAAAGAGATAAAAGAGGTTAGTTCTATGACTAGGTTTATATGAATAGTTATATATTTGTCGTGTTATTGACGAAGCAGAGATAAAATCCTTTCTATAAGTCCGCGAATAAAGGGAGAAAAAAAAGGAAATCGTTAACGACTCTCATTTTAGAAAGTCGGTTAAGAATTAATAAATCTGGACTGCGTCATGAGATAATGCGTCCAGTTCGAGTTCATTTTGTGTGTAATTTGCACCCACACAGACACATAGAGCCCCAAAATTAAGTCCCGATTCGAAGGGGGGTGTCATCCCTATCTGTGCACCCTTACACAAATAAAATACTTGTTTTTACTTATAATACTTGTACTTGTTTTTTTACCTAGGGTTTATATATAGTGATAAGTTGAGAAATAATAAACACGGTTGATTGTCAGATCCACACACACAGACATCCTGACTTCCAATGCAAGTATATATATATATACATATATATACAGGACTATATGACACACGGACGTCTATTTCTAATGTAGACAACTTAATGTCTGTGTTATAGGTAACAGACGCCTATTTTCCACAAATATTTTTTGTAGAAATATATAAATATATATAGATAAAACACCCAGACTCGAGGCGGGAATCAAACCCACGACCTCCGGAGCGGAAGACAATGTCACTGCCCACTGCGCTAACGGGCCAGTCAAAGTTATTTTAAATTAGTTTTTTTTTTACACTAAACAAATTAAATATCATTACGATGTATCAAAAGTGTTAAAACACGAATTTCATTTACTGGCGTGTGTTTATATTTATTATAAGTGCCATACCAAAGGAATAGAATCATTTTTAACTTGGGAAATTGGTCGATTTTTTTAAAGTCCAAAACGTTTCGCGTTATGAGGAGTGCAATATGAAAAAGAGTTTAATTGTTTTTAGAATGGCGACGCTTTGTGTGTTCAATGGCAGAATGGCGTCGTTTGAAGCAGTCGGTTAAGTCTCAGCATTACAGTGAATTCAGGTCAGGTCAAGGCAAAACATATACCGTTGTGCAGAATCTTTACTGTTATTACAAACGTTGAATTTTCCCAGTTGAGTTACGATTAATACCGTTAAATGTTATTTTCAATTGTATATAGCTATAAGGTTTATATAACAGCTGTAAGTTTAAATCACTACTAAGTGTTGCTCGTGGGTTTGTTTGCGTTCCCTTTCGTTATCATCTTATAAGATGTTTTAATATTGAATTTCATACTTTCAAAACTAACGAGCTGTATATAGCTGTACCAGTTTTCTTTTAATGTTACCAGGGACAAACGACCAGCCCGTTCAAATAAGTGACCGATGGAGATCTGCAAGGCTAGCAGATGCATTGTCGGCCTTTAATGAAGTGATTTGTTTACCGGGAAGTCTCACAAACTGCATGAAACGCGACAACAATACCATCACTCGACATGACAGCATTGCCGCCACTATGCCGACGCGCCAGCCCAATTCGGCTATACACCAAAAAGACTGCAAGCATGGCGCTACCTCTAACTAGATAAACAGGAATAAATGAAAGGGATGGAGTAAAAGGATGTAAAGGTAGATGGAGAGGAGAGAAAGGATGCGAATACTACTGTCGATGCAGG
>JANCMC010047641.1:3919-22788 GCA_024363005.1 Charaxes varanes | reverse complement strand
ACACTGAAAGAATTTTTCAAATCGGACCAGTAGTTCCTGAGATTAGCGCGTTCAAGTAAACAAACAAACAAACTCTTGAGCTTTATATATTAGTATAGATTAAAGGAAATGCTAAAAGGAAGAAAAGTGCTAAAAAGAGTTTTAGGACTGTACTTACAATATAAAAACTCCATTTCATTATAAGTCACCAAATGTCTGACTTAATATTCAAAGCGTATGGATGAAGTAAACAAGAAAGTCTTAATATGTCTTATCTTGTACATCTAAAAACATTTTATGCAAGACATCTGTCCACCGATGGACATACGACCTTATTCAATCAAATCAATAGATGTATTGAAATAGAATTTAATAACCTCTTAGGAATCGTCAAAAGTCAGGCCACGAGAAGTAAGAAACTCGCACTCATTTAACAATAGTTCTTCCAAAAAGGTTCAATAAATTTTCATATTAACTGTTAAGTACAAAGCTGGATCGACTCAACTGTCTGGCAATTTTATCATTAATATATATAGCCTGCAACAGTATAGTTGTGATCACAACTAACGTCTAGTTATACCTTGCAATAAACTCTGATGACAGCCGCCGACGTCCCCCGCGTCGGGCGCGAACACGGGCCGCTCTCTGAGCCAAATTGTGTCTTTATTCAATAAGCACTGTTGCGCCGTTACAATGGACTGACCTACAAGTCGGATCAACATTTCAATTACACCTATCATGTAGGGGGTTAACGACCTGGCTATTTGAATTAGTTTACGGAATGAATAATAGACACACAAACGATAATTTATTTACATGTATTGAAAATTGTGGATCAACACATTGGATCGGTTTTAATGAAAAATACGAAGTAGAGTTACACCAGATATTAGCATCAGATAAAAGTTTGTTTAAGGCTATATATCAAATGACCGTCCTTAGTGGTTGAAGCATAAACGCTACTATGCAGAATTTTTATTTAATAAGCAACGATGCGCAATCGGAATGGACTGACTTGGCTTAAGTTAAAATACTGATCAACATTTAAATTATACTATCGCTATTATATGGGGTTAACGAACTATTACTAGCTTCTGATGTAAGGAGAATATGTAGGAAAATCAGCGGGAATATATTTTAGAAAAGGTTTTATTTACACATGTTTAAACTTATGGATGGACTTATGGATCAACAAATTCGGATTGCGTTTCATGAGTAATTAAATACTCTAGATATCAGTATTGGTAAAAATGCCTAGAATCTGCAAAATGTAAGATAACACCATTCAGTGCGCCCATAAAATGGATCGATCTATAATTAGGATCAACATTTCAATTGCACTTATTACATAAGGTTAATGAACCGACACTAGCATTAATGACACTATTTCAATTAGCGTAATAGACTATAATCCATAGAATTAATATTCGCTTAGAAATGTTTTATTTATATATAAAATATGGATCAACAATATTGGATTGCATTCCAATCGAAAGTATACTGAAGAGATCATTATTATTCCCAAATTTAGAATATGTATTACGTCAAATTATAACATTTATTTATTCACTTTATTATATATATCACATTAGAAATAAACACAGAATAAGATAATATGCGAGACGATAGGCCTAACATATAATATGTTAGGCAGAGAGCTCATAACAAATTGGGAAGGTGTTTTAGACAAGTTCAGATTGCGAAGTTCATTGTTCAACTGTTATTCACAAAGCAACTGTTACAGACCATAAAAATGATCTAATAGGATGATTATTTATAGAGCTACAATTAAAAAATATAGATCGCGTGTCATGGTAGCTGGTTTAATCTCATGAAATTTAAATTAAGTTACATTTAAATTTCATAAATAGCTTAAACAAAAAGTGATTGCTATTTTTATTAGTGTTTTATGTATGGGTATTTATTTATATATGTAGGAAATGTACATTTATGTTCCCGTATGTACATATCTGCTTATTGTTTTTGCACCAACCCATAATGGTATCCAAAAATCCTGTTGGGCCTGAGGTTGTCCGTAAGAGATCGCTTTAAGCGATAAGGCCGTCCTTGCGCACTTTATACATCTGTTTTACTATTTGTATTGTATTGTTACTGTTTTCTGTGTGTGCCATAAAGTATAAAGTAAAGTAAAGTGATTGCTTGCTTAAGAAAAGAGCGTATAGTGGTTATAGAGCCTGCATTAATCTGACCTATTAGGCAGTGTAAACCTGACGAAATGTTAAATAATATTTAAATTGAGATCTGTCAACCAGCCATATTTTGTCAATAGCTAAAATGTATAAATACTGATTTAATTTTATATATATTATTATTATTCATCCAAAGAGCTTCCATAAGCGGCCATCGACTTGAAGCTAACTTTAAGTGTCTTAGTTGATAGTTCTGACTATCAAATCTCGTATCAGGGACATTTGTTATTAACTTTATATATAGACGACCACTTGACTTCAATCTCATCTAGTCAGAAATGTAGATCGTCTTTCTCCTAGTCATAATGAAATCCAGGTTGTAAATAGTTGTCAAAAACAGATTCCTATATAGAGTGCCACAGTTTTGTCGCTAAACACGAAGAAGCGTAACTCCTGGAATGTCAATAATAAATGGGTGGAAATCCTCGCGGGCTACAGGAATTGATGCCCCATTGGAGACGTGGTGTTTGTTTTGTTAGGGAGCGTGTGCGCATCGCTGGATCTGGTTACACGAGCGACTCAAATAAAACCCATATGTCTATCCTCGGCCGGTTTAATTGACGCAACCGAGAGGACGGCATCTGAGTAATTGGTTCAGATTTTCGTTTGATTATTGGCCCACGATGTGTTGACGGACATCCCAAATTAATGGCCGGAAGTCGAAGTAATTTATGGAATTAAGGAAGTGCACTCCTGGAACCGTTCTTCGCATTCGATTTGGGTCAAATTTTGTTATTAGTTGAAGATATAAATTTGACTGAATAAGTTTCTCCCGAATAGATATACAAAAAATTATTAAAATTGAATATTAAGAAAATTTGACATTTTCAATTTCCTTTTTAAGTACCAGTATATAAGGTACTAGCCGTTTTCCACTACTTCGTCCACGTAAAATTAAATTTGTCTTCAGACCTCGTTAATCTATCCTTTTCGAAAAATTCATTTTTAGCGGGTGTCTAATAACTATAGACTTCCTCCTTGCCAAATTTCATCTTTATACGTCCCGCGGTTTTGAATATTTCATGACATGTGACCTTTCATTCATATATATATGTATGTTCTTTTTTCTAGCTTCATCCCGGTCTAGTATCAGGGTCCGCTTAGATTGGGAGATTAGAGCATTTGGGTGTGGGGCGAGTTAGGATGATTGTCATCTGACGTCACCCTTGAGACTCCCGCATTTGTGTGCGTGTGGTTTTATTTAAATAATTTAATATACTAATATTGCATATTATAAAAAAATACTAACATTCGCACACCTTTCTCCATATGAAGTACAACTGTGCCAAATTTTAATCTCCCCGTAGGCGCAATTTTACCTAAAACGGTACCGACAGTTTTCGATTTAAATATAAATAAGTCAATACATCTGCTTTGATATTTTCAATTATAATTACAAGTAACACTATATTCTTTACTCTATAATTTTGTAATATTAAATAATAATAATAAATATATACAGGACTATATGACTTTATTTTATTGATATTTATTCCAAAAAAAAGTAACTTAAGGTGTAATAATATCTAAAATTTGCATCCGGGAATAAATCAAACACTTAAATTGACACTTCCAATAAAATATAGTAATGAAGTAATATTCATTTTAATTGAATATTTAATTTTAATTTGGCTGGCCCATTGGCGCAGTGCAGCAGCAAAATTCCATGAAAATCGGTAGAGCCGTTTCGGAGGAGTTTCGCAACGCACCTCTCCTCGACACGAGAATTTTATATATTAGATTAGCCATATTCCAAATGTTCTTAAGAAAAAATGCCTCCCAAGGAAACGGTTACATAATGCGTGTGTTATATACTTAATATTCTTTAAAAAAAAAGACATTATTAATACGACATACTTATAAAGTCAACGAGACTAAATTAATTTATTCACAAATGACTCCAGTATTTATGCGTTTATTGAAAGAAAGTACTGCGCAGTGACCTTTAAGTTTGCGGTCGTATTGCAAACTTTTTGTCAAGGAACTACTTTTAAGGTAAGGTTTTACAACCTTATTAGGATATGACATAACGTTGCGTTCGATTTACGAAATATTCTGTATATAAAGCCATTCTTAGTGTTGTATTTTATCATTACTGATTTGGGCCTCGTCTTGAAACCATATTACAAGCGGATGTTGTTTTGCCAAAAGACAATCGCAGCACTATTTCTAACTCATTCTTTATGAGTATCTATATATGTATGCGGTTGTTTTTTATGTTGTGTATTATGTTATTCCATATTTTAGTTATTATGAATCAGTATAAATGAATATAAATATAATATACTGATAGTATTATTCCTTATATGTATATAGGAAATAAGAGGAAGAGTCGATAATATATTAAACTAGTGACCCGCTCCGACTTAGCACGAGGTTATGTATATATATACTCGCGTTTTCCCGCAACTTAGTCCGCCTAAAATTAAACTTGCCCTTACACTACCTTAATCTGTTTTTATCGAAAAATCCGGTCTTAGTCTGCTAACTATAAACAACTTCTTTGTTATTTTTATACGTCCCGCAGTTTTCGAGATTTTTGTTAGATGACCTCTCGCTTTAATAAATATATCTAAATACAATATAAGCGTAAAACATAAGAAATTGATAAAAATAAAATTGTTTACAAATAAAGGTTATACGTCAACAAGTAACAGCTACTCGTAATTGCATAGAAAAAAATTATAAAAAAAACAGATTTATAGTTCACACACTAAAAGTGCCCTTTGCCCCCTAAAACGACAAGGAGATATCGTCGCAAAAGACCGGAGTTGGCGTTTGATTTCATTCAGAATGGTAGGCAGGAAATTCTTTGCACTTCACACGGCTTTTTCGACATCGATATGATGCGGATCTATATCGTCGGTAGGCACTTAGGTGCCTGCTGCCTGCTCGTTTGGCCCTTGAAACATAAAACAATAAAAACGAAATCTCGAAAACTGCAAGACGTATAAAGAAGGCAGAGAGGTAGTTTATAGTTAGTAGATATTCGGATTCTAAGAACGGATTTTCGATAAGGCCAGATTAAGGAGGTCTAAGGGTTCTCGCAATTTTACGCGGATGAAGTCGCGGTTAACTGCTAGTTAATGCATAAATCAAACTTATGCGAACAGATTTTTCATAGAAGAGTATATTTGCAATCGAAATATTACATTATTTTTAGCGTAACGATTCAGGATTTGATATGCCATACGATCTGCAACAGATTATACTCTAAATCATATTGTGCTTTGAACTTTTTAATAGTAATTCTACACTTAGTGCCTCTAGGACTTAGTTTTTAGAAAATAGTAACTAGTTGTAAAATGCTCATTTTTAATGTACATAATGTGATAAGAATCTTTTTTGCCTGCTGTAGGAATGTTTGCATTAAAATCTTAGCTTTAACAATAACCAATATACATTAATAAAAAAAAAATATTTTTTAATGTCTCTTGACTTTGGTTATGGTTGTTTTGGTGTACTGCTAAGATTTTATTGTTGAAATAGAAATTCGTTATTAACTTTAAAAAAGTAAAAGCGGAGGAGTTCCACATCCTAAGCAGGGTAGTAATTAAAAAGTTAGGTTAGGGGACCAAAAAAAATCTTACAGACTTTCATAGCGTTTTAAGTTTTCGCCGTGAATTGACGTCCGTAATTAAATATACATATTAGTTTTATAAGTTATTCGTAGGGACATGAAGCTATACAGTTATCTAACAACATCACATACTATTTGTGATTGACATCATGATTATAATCTTTAAACTCTTTACTTGTATGATGTGTTATGGGTCCGGTTAAGTGGCTTTTAAAATTATCACTTTGGTTTGCATGTAAATACCATTTGTATATATATATGACATATGTCCATCTGACGACTTTATTTCCTAATGCTTATAATATTATAAATATTATGTTTTTAATATCCTTATGTAATAATGGATATCTACGGAGAGTTGAAATATTCTATGGCAAACGCTATATAGAAAACAAATCATAATAAAAATATGATAATTTTTATTTATTCCACAATCTAGCACTCATAGATACTGTCTTTTATAATTGTAAATAAACTCCATGGACGGTGTTAATCTTTTGCAATAATATGCTGATACTTATATAATAATATGCCGATACTTATATAATAATATGCCGATAATTATATAATAATATACTGGCACTTGAACTGTTAGTCGCTCACAAGATGATTTCCAAATAAGTTACTTATTTGAAACACATACTGCAAGTCTAAAGATAGATAGGTAGATAGAAAACACCAAGTTAGGTAACAAAGTTAATGTGAGTTGAGATGAGACCTATATCGATTAGTCGGTCGATTTAGAAGTAGTTAAAGATGATGATATGGTGATGAACTAAAGGAAACTTTAGGAAAAGTATCGATAAATCATTGCGAAAAAACTGAGTTCAATCGAACGCTCCTAGAGCTTCGTGATGAACTGCCGTAATCAGCGATCGCCATCCCAACGCACTGTTAAAACTGTGCTGTTTAATCGACAATGATTTTTTATAAACACGTATCGATAAAACTGCGCTTAACTGACTTTTAATAACTAGGCTCTAAGTCCATTCTTGGACGTGGCTGCAAGTGTGGCGCTACCTCTTTAGAAAGACAGGGATAACGGCCAGGGATGGAGTAAAAGGATATAAAGGTAGATAAAAAAGAGAGTGAGAAAGGGAGTTGCCCGGCCGCGTACCCGTAGTGGATCTGACCAGTTATCGGATAGATAAAAAGGAAGGTATATATTATATATATATATATATACCTTCTATTATATATATATATATATATTATAAATTGTGAGGAAGTGGGATATTATAAAATTTGTGTGAGAAATACGTAGCTTAATCAGTAGCTGGCATCTGAGTCGATTGCAACTGAGGTTAAGCAGTTCTTGCCGCGGTCATATGATAGATGGGTGGATTACAAAAACCTCTGACCTACTACGTGTTTCGGAAGGCACGTAAAACAGTGAGGAACTGTACCACCTTGCCAGTTAGTATTGCACAGACATTCCCGAGTTTTCGTGGATTTACGGAGATAAATTTGAATTTTCCTAACCGAAATTCGGTTGAATTTTGCTGAAAAAATGTCGCAGAATCTTATCTTAAATGACGCTGCTTTCGCTGAGCGTTAGTTATAAGCAGCCAGGCAGCGCTTTAAGATGCATTAATTTGAGACTCAAGCCAGCACTAATGTAATTTAACTATGAGACGCTGCGACACGTAATATTACTGAATAATTTTAGGTACAAAGACATTAGTTGTGTTTCATGTTTCACTGTCAAAATATAAGAAAAAAATAAAAAATTAAAGTTAAACTTTTTAAAGATCATTTATTCTTACTCGCGTTACTTTTGACAGTGAATTACCTAAGTAAAACAAAGAATCGATTTTATACTTCGAGAATAAAATACATTCTACCCAAAGGTCGGTAACGCGTCTGCGAGCCTTCTGATTGAACAGTTGTTCATAGACATCAGTCACCGGTAAACCGTCCGTTTTCCCTTTATTACAATAAAAACACTTTAAAACGAGCATTTTACCAACGCGAGAAACGCCGTTTGCATAAACTAGTATAGTTATAAAACGTCTCTCATATTTTATATTTTACGATACGAGAATTTAAATTTCACTTTTATAACATCGCTATAAAAACTGTCGCTCTGGATGTGTAATTTTAACTTTATTATTTTAAATTTGAATGAAATGGCGATTTTAATACGTTATTAATATTTATGCTTCGAATAGATCTGAGTAGTGATGTAAGTTTGAGGAAAAATAATAAAATTAATAAGTTTTATTATTTGGCTAGCTAACAAGAAATAGCATCATAAAAATATCATACGAACGTCATAAAATAACATATAAATTTCCATCAAATATAAAGTACCAATTGTAATTTATGAACAAACTATAAACTGTACAGCTTTATAGAGATAAGATGGCGATAAA
The DNA here is from genome assembly GCA_024363005.1 of Charaxes varanes. Lineage (NCBI taxonomy): Eukaryota > Metazoa > Arthropoda > Insecta > Lepidoptera > Nymphalidae > Charaxes > Charaxes varanes. The sequence continues at coordinate 14,644 of JANCMC010047641.1, read as the reverse complement.
AGGAGTAATATATGCTTGAACTTTTAGAGATATCAAAAAATAATGAAATAATACAACATCACTATATTTATAACCTATAGTAATGTATAAAGCTGAAGAATTTGCTTGTTTACTTGAACGCGTTAAACTCAGTGACTACTGGTGCGATTTGATAAATTATTTCATACATGAGAAGCTAAACTACTTTGCTTTAATCGTACACTTTACGAATAACCTTTGTAGAGTCTATCTCCTGATGATGCTTCGGTGTCGAAGCGAAACGTGCGTTGAGCTGTAACCGGATTAAGTTCCTGAATGCAGGCGCAAACACCACCCGGAGAACAATGTCATCCCCAACAATATCACTTGCTAACTAAGTTATTTCGCTAGCACATACCAGGGTGTGAGCGGATTTGGCAGTGTTGCCGGTCTTTTGAATATATAAGTTCGTTACTTTTTTTTCTAAGCCGCTACTACGTTCACGTGTTGCGTAGAATTAGAAGATACCAGAATATGAAACCATAATGAATCATTCCGGTGATTTTCCGGCAATTGAATTTTTTTTTATTTATGGAATATATTTTAAACTTTTTGTTTTGTTCTAACACAATGAATGGAAGTATTGTATAATTGGATTGACTCTTCCAATCAGTTCGTATGTTTTTACTCAATAATGTTTTATGAATATATATCGATAACGTTAAAAATTTGGTACTGGCGGAAAAAAATGCTGGTCATATAATTGAATATCTTAAAAAGAAATTCCGAGCTACCAATTATTAAAATTCTTCAACAATAGGACGTTACAATAATTGAATTGGGAAATACAATACGCCTGTAAATATACCTATTCAGCTTTTGTAATGTGAACAATACTTTTTTGTAAAAATTATTTTATAAAAGAAAATCAGTTTTGTGTTCAAGATGTGTTTTGTTTACGATATTTGTTGATGTAACGTTGTTTTATGGGTAACAAACAAATTAGTTGGTTAATTAACTTTATGAGTTCCTTGAGGTTCCATTGCATATTTTAAATAGTGAGACGTTTAAACTGGTCTTTTTTATTAAGAACTAGCGGAGGCAGCAGGCCCAGCAGACGACGTCTGCCGGGTTTGTTGCCTGCCTGCCCAAATGGTGGTTATTTACTATTTACTACATTATATTATCCTTTAATATTATTTCCGTTATCTTTCCCAATGTTTTCGTAAATAACCCGGAACAAACAGATAGACAGACAAACTTTTTTAATTATACAAACCATCTCCTGACAGTAACGAACACAATAAAAAAGAATTGTCCAATTTGGTGCAGACGTTCGGAAGTTATGCACTTACATACATTTTGGAAATTTACTCTTTTTATTGATAACTTCGAAAGAAGCACCTGTTTTAAACGATATATATTTCTTTACATCCTTTTTGACGATACTAGCAGCACACATTCTGCACATGGTAAGTTTAACGCCTTAAAAATACACCCTACATTTAAAAAGTTATAATTGTCAAAAGCGATACGGTTACATTAGAAATAATTCATATGGTAGTTAGGTATTTATTTGCGCAAAACTTTTTAATTTTTTTCTTTCATAAAAATCCTCACCTGACAATAACAAACAACAAAAAGAGGATTAGCGAAATCGTCCTGTTCACGCGTTATGCCGTGGCCAAGAGAGATATGAACTCTCATAACACACAGCACAACATCTTTTTAAACTGAAATAAAGCATACTTCAGAAGTACTTCTGATAGTATAGAAGTACTTCTGAAATATGCTCTATTTTATTTTAAAAGCTGTGGTGTTGTGGTAGGAGAGGGCATGATTTGAGATAAACCACCGAAGTTGGGTTTGAACCGACCAATTTGCGGATATAGTCAACGTTTCCTTACATCAAGTAACATCTATCTTAAAAAGCAATACAGTTTCCTTGGCTCTAACGTTAACACTCAACTCAACTTGAGGTCAAGTAGTGACAACTTAGTTCCTGAGATTAGCGCGTTCAAGTAAACAAACAAACTCTTCAGCTGTATATATTAGTATAGATTCAATAAACCCTGAAATTTATAAAAGAATTATTTCTAAATAAATTTCAGTGTTGATTTGTAATCCTTCCCGCCACTTCACGACGATCTTATGTAAGAAAGAGGTACTGGTACCCGGACGCGCCGGCCCAATTCGGCTACAAGCATGGCGGTACCTCTAATTACCTGGGTGAACCTATTTTGAGGTTGCATTTTTATTTCATAGCTGGTGCTTCCTATTTCGTACCGTTTCAATCCGATGTAGTTCTGACAATTTTAAAGTCGGTTTTAAAAAAAAAGATTGATCATGTTTACAAAATACAGTGTGCACTCTTTATAACAAATCTCAAAAGACCAATAATTTTAATTCGTTGTAAAGGGTTTTCGTTATATGGAGGAAGTATAGAAAACTAAACAAATATATATCACAAATAAGGTTTTTCGTTAACACATAACGCTTATCTTTTACTAGCCATCTTCACAGTGTCAAAGTTGGTTTAAGACTGATACAACAAAAAAGTTTCGTAGGAACCTAGCTCGTTTTATAACTGACACCACCAGCATTTCCTAAAGTCAAGTATTGTAAGGGCAACGTCATACATATTCGAGGCAGTTAACGGTAACAAAAGCTAGCCAATTGTTTACGACCTTAAGCTTTAGAAATTCGGCAACTCGTATATTTACGCGAGGTACCGACTAAGTAATCGGTACCTCTTATAAGCTTATTATAAACAAAAGCAACTATAAAATACTTTTGTAAATATTTGCCGACACTTAAATTTAGACGTATTTATTCGTAATAGAGAATGTATGTTGCGCTATAAAGTACTAATGTATGTATAGGTTTCGACGTAAACCAACCGAATTGATCTAGTTTCTATGTAAGAGAACTTTTCGCTATAACGAATGACGTTATAAAGAGTTTACACGGTACATGGATATTAATTTTGCTTTGTAGTGTCTTACGTAGTGAACCATTAAACATTAACTCATAACATAAAGAAAACTATAAATATTTAAGCTATGTCTAATATTTTCGTCTCCCCACAAGTTAAGTTAATTAACTTATAAGCAAAGCCCTACCTGGTACCATAATTTCTGGCTACTATTTTAATCTTGAATCAGGCTTTGAAAAGAACCGTTTATTCGGACTAATAACCGGAAAGCAGTTTATCTGACTGCGACAGTGGTGTAATAGGCTGTTACTGTAGTTCCGGACCTCGCTAATTCACGTTAAATGCCGTTAAACCGTAACAATTCTCTACAAAATGGCCGTTCAGAGGGCGGTAAATTTACGTTCCGAGGATTCATAAACAGAAACTTTCCATCTCTCAATCTTGATTGAGTGTAATTGTTGATATAATAATTATAAATCTTTGCAAATGAATAAAAAAAATAAGCGTTTGCTTGAATATTCCATTTTTTTTACTGATATAATTGACAAAATTTATAAAAGTGTTTGTTTAAAATAAAACATTAATTTTACTTCTTTTTGCTTATGTGCTTGTTACGGAAAATTTCAGAAATACCCAGACCGATTTTGAAGGCACCATTCTGTTTCAATTTTTAATGTAGATTTGATAAAATTGTTCGTAATACTACGCTTGGGATAGCATTTAATGTTTTTATATATATATATATTAGGCCACCGCGAAGTCACACAAACTGAACGAAACGCGACAACAATATTATCACTTGAAAGAGGTATTTGGTACTCGGATGCACCGGCCCAATACGTCTGCAGCAAAAAGGACTGCAAGCGTGGCGCTATCTCTAATTAGGAGTGGTTAGAATTGCGAGTTCTGTCGTGATGGCCGACGGTGAAGGACAGCCCACGGTACTTAATGCTACAGTGATTTTCACTCACGTTTGTTTTGCGTCTAATTGCGGCCTAAACCCTTTGGGATGTTGCCGGTCCGTATACAAAGGCTACACCTAATGGGAGGCGTAACGGGGAATCTAATTAAACGAACATAATATTATGTTCATTATAAAGATATCCGTGCAAAAAAATCTTTGTCGGTTTCTCTTTCTATCTGTAAATTTATGTGTTCAAGCTATCTAAGAACTAATCTGATTATGCTGCCATTTACACATGGCCAATCCAGAATTAATAAGGATGGTTCAAGAGTATTAAAAATCAGTAAGAAATATTTAAAACAAAGCAAAGGCTTGCTCGTACTTCAGCTAAACGATTAGCATTACCATCCAACGAGTTAACATTGCAAGTCTTTTGGGCACACACACACCTACCCCGCTTACACCGATCCGGATCAGCTTTTTTAATCTTTTTCTTTTTTTATATTCTTGTTTTGTTTTTGTTATGTAATATGTTTTTTAGTTTAATTTAGAATTAATTAATTTATTATGTATGTAGTTTTTCTTCTTACTATTTGAATTTAAGTTCATTATAGATATCATAGCAATATTAAGAATATTAGAGACTTTACAATGAAGTCATAATTAAAGCCCATTATAAATTTAAAAGAAATCAAAAGATATTTCATTCAATTAGACTCTTACAAGCTCTTTTCAATCATCAAATATTTAAAAAATTAACGCTGAATCTGAACAGCCGAGCCACGAGAAGAATCGGCAAGAAACTCTTAAGCCACGCTTTTAAAAACAGTTCTTGCAAAAATGAGTATAAGTCTTACATTTACTTGTAAAACTTCTGTAAAGCTATCTATAATATATTCGACTGTATAATACGCCTTAAGAATAAGCGTGTTTTTAACATGTCGTTTAAATTGAACGATAGACAGATTTATTTAATTTATTCACTTATTTATTCAATTATGTCAACCACCCTGGACCCTTCCAGGAAATCAATAATAATTAATTTACAATTTCTAGTCACGTAGAGCGACAAATGCTTCTAATTAAATCGTATTATAATATATCACCACCATATAAGGAAATTTGTTAAATGATATTTAAATATTATAAAAGGAATTTTCAATTAAATATTTTTTTTTAATTCTCGAGTACGTTTACTTAGGTTTATTCAGGACATTTATATTTCGAATATATTTTGGCGGCTGATTGAATATATATGTGATATATTTTTAAAATATAATATATAAAAACGCACTACATAAGAAATGCGACTACACTATAACTGATACCCGGTGGTACGGCATTCATAAAAATGGCAAAACAAATAGAAATGTGTGGTTTCCTACTCCGTAATTAACGTCAATATATTAATCTATACTAATATATAAAGCTGAAGAGTTTGTTTCTTTTGTTTGAACGCGCTAATCTCTGGAACTACTGGTCCGATTTGAAAAATTCTTTCAACGTTAGATAGCCCATTTATCCAGATGTCCATGGGCGCCGGTAGGCACTTCGGTGCCTGCTGCCTGCTCGTCTGCCCCCTTGTAACATAAAAAAAAATCAATTACCAGCGTCTGTATTTCCGAAAGGATACGACTTAGAGACCTTCAAGAAAACAGCATACTCATTTCTCAAAGGCCGGTAACGCATCTGCGATCCCTCTGGTGTTGCAGTTGTCCATGGGCGTCGGTATTCGCTTAAGAGTACCGCCTGCCGTTTGCCCCTTGGTATATAAAAAAAAATTTAAAAAAAAGTTATTAGTGAATACCTTTCTTTGTTGAGGTTATTTTTAAACTGAAACTTTTATTATATAATGTGATTTTGATAAAAAGAAGTTCCTCAAGGATTGTGATAAATACACTTTAATAAAAGATGTTAATGTTTTTAAGTTTTTGAGATTCTTTTAATAAAAAATAAAAATTTCTTAACTATGTGTTTTTCATGTTGTAACTATTAAGATCACTTTAACTTGTTTAAGCTAGATTGAAAAGGCACAACTACTAAATTGTGCCTTTTCATTTAATTAATCTATATTTTTTCTCTAAATATCAGAATGAAAAGTCGCATTTGGTTATTTATGCCTTATATACGTAATATTAATGATTTTACTCATATTTTTCTGTTACGTTGAAAACGAAAATGTTGATTATTAAATAAATGCTATTAAAATAAAAACTAAAAATTAAACACGTTTATAAAGAGCATAAAGGTGCTACTATTTCCATTTATACATTATGCTCAAATAAAATTCTGTCGTTTTCTTTCGCCGAAAACTACTAAATATTTTAGACCCGTTTTTCTTCTGATTTGAAAAATGTTAGTTGTGCCCTTTTTTAATAACACGGCAGTTTTGCGTCGCACAATTTCTCTGTGGAATCAGTTGCCAGCTTCGGTATTTCCGAAACGGATACGACTTACGGACTTTCAAGAAGAGAGCATACTCGTTTCTCAAAGGTCGACAACGCATCTGCGAGTCCTCTGGTGTTGCAATTGTCCATGGGCGTCGGTAGTCACTTAGAGTACCGCTTGCTCGATTGCTCCTTGTTATATAAAAAAAAATGGGAAAGTTTCGGCGAGGGATGAAACGTGGGAGCGTTGGTCGATATGCTCAACCACCCGAAAAGGAAAATCTTCGTGTCCGGACACGACCAAACAACGACCCAACTAGCCCGGGCTAGTTGGACTTGCCGGGGAAGCCGCGCTTCGCTGACAGTTGTTTCTCGGAAGGTTTATATATACTTAACATAAGAAGAAACTTCGCTAGCGTGAGTTAGTTTGTATGGAGATTGTCATCATCAGTACAGAGCCATCTAGTTTACTTTGGTGTAACCTTTCCACTCGACGTCATTGCTATCTCGTTATGTAGCGGCGGCTATAGGCTTTTGGGTCATCAATAAACCTCCAAGGAGCATAACTTCTACCGAGTGGATAGGCTTCTAAGGGCCCTTAATTTTTTTTCCATAAACACTGGTCTGCCTCGATTGCATGTTCCTATTGGGCAGGTCGAAGCCTGTAAGAAAATTTCATGGATTATTGTATGATGAAAACATGCAATTCATCACTCACCGATGCCATTTAGGCACCTTCATCCCAATTCTGTTTTGTTCCACTTATTGCTGCACTGTCAATGCGAATAATAATACGGGTTTATATTTCACAGGTTAGTTATGTGAGAAAGAGGTACTGGTACCCGGACGCGCCGGCCCAATTCGGCTACAAGCATGGCGCTACCTCTAATTAAAGGAGTGGAGTACCGTAAAAGGCAAAAATTGCAAAACCATGTGAACCAGGTCCAGTCAATGAATCTTTATATAAACTTTTGAAACACCATTAATGCGATTTTTCATTTTTTGTTAATTACAAAAATATACATATATAATTATCAAACTATAGAAGTTTGATTACGGGAATTTTTATTATGGGAACTTATTGAGTAGTTATATAAGGAAGGCGCCACGGAAGAAAAAATAATATGCAAATATTTAAACATGTTTCTTTCTTTATCTTCAATAAGGGCGCGGATGATGTATAAATTTTTTCTTCTAGCTCATTGAAAAATTCAATTTTAGATTTTTTCCTAAGTAAATAAATTATCCAAAATGTTGACAATAGATCATATTTGATAAAAAAATATAAATGAATATTCAACAGGTTTAAAACATAATAATTTATGTAACGTAGTCATTTCAGGACCGGAATCGACGCGTGGATGCCTAATTTCAGTATTAAATTATCACTATAAATAATATACACACGAGTTTCAGGAGAATGGAAACTTTTCAGGAAATTTCCTCATCTTAAAAAATGTTTTTTAAATTCTTAATTATTTACAATTTTTCAGATATTACCAGAAAACTAAATACCTTTTTTTCATCTTTTTTTAAGCCTGTTGAATGTTCATTTATATAAAATAATAAAAAAATTAAGATTGCGTATTTTTAAAGACTTTTTTTATGTATTGTTAAAATATGTTTCAAAAGTTTATATAAAGAAAGTCTAACGGCACTCCATTCTGTTCATTTTTTTATATATAACGACACTGCTTCTGCTACGCTGAAAAAAATAATTAATTATCAATCACTTTGTCTTTATCATGTTCAACATATACTGAACCTAAAATATATTAGCGCAAGCTTTATAATCCCCTGCTCTATATGAGGAGTTTACAAATACGAAGGAATGGGAAGACAGTTGATTGTTATCGAGAATTGCTAAATACCACGTGAATACTGACACAAAGTAACCATACACGGAATGTAGACACAATTCTGTTCTTCTTTCCGTATTAAAAAACCTTGTCTCTTTCTCGGTTGGGTGTTTTTTTGTGATTAATCTTTAATAATAAATAACTTATAAAAAATGGGAATATAATGAAATTAATTGACGTGGACGCCGCGCTGCTTTTTCGAAGTAAAATCTTAATTTCAAAATTACTTTTATTTTCAAAGCAACACAAAAATTATAGTTAAACAATTACATTTTAATTTATACATATAACTAATTTATACTTGCGAGTTTAGTTTGATGTTCGTCACCCATCTTTCTGAGTTATAGATACAAACGGACTTCAGGATGGATGAAGTCTCATTGGGCATCATACACTCAGTGGGCGTACTTCAATAATAGTGTTTTGGTTCGTTTGTCATCCTCCATAACTGGGTTTACTCACACAGCACTTGAAATTGAAATCTAAAAGAGACGGATTTCTTAGTAATGCTCCATGGATTGACGGTGCGGGTATCGAGTCCATCGTATAACAGAGGAAGGAACCAGGGCAATGCCTAGAACTTGTGACCCAAGTGTAGATTTAAGGGATTCCTTTAACGTGAGTGTTCGTGTACACGTTAAAGATTTACACACACATTTTACTTCAGGATCGTGTCAAAACGTAGACATATATGACAACGGTAAAAGTAATTACTGTCAATGTCGTTTTGTAAAAAATTGAAATATTGTATAAATATTTAAATAAACATATAGTACGCAAATCTATAGATCTAGTTTTTATTAATAGGCATAGACATGTGTACTCTTGTACATAGATATTATCTATAACTTTTAAAAATTCAATATATTATGTCTAATTTTTAATCTTACAAAAGTTATTCCACTAGTTTTATATTTAACGTTTCATCAACAACTTGACAAAGTTATTCGTCTATTAGGAGAACAGCATTATTCTTCATATATAGATAAAAACAAAGTTTTATATACAGAATGTCTTTGGTTACATTACGGGAACAGTGAATTACCAAACATTCTTTATAAAAGAAAACGTGCTGAGTGACTTGTACCTTGAAATTTGAAAGAAGGCTGTTTTTTATAAAACCTCGGGTGTACGAAAGAAAGTATTTTGCAACATTCACCTTCCGAGGGCGTAATAAGGGACGAAAGTTTGTATTGGATTTACGTTATTTATTAAGGTACGAACTTGAAAGTTGGTATTTGGGGCACTTCTTTTGAAAATATGAAACGCGTATGTGTTTGAATACTCACATAGACAACACGTATGACGCACGCCTCACGACGCGAAGAATTTAGAGAGCGCTTTAGACTCAATTAAATTATTTCCTAAACTAAAGATGACCGTATTTCTTTGTTAAGGAATTTGTTAATAAATATAAATACAAACAGAAGTTGAAATTTTTTTTTAACATTTGTGATACTTCGGAAAGATATAGGATTGTTTTATTTAGTACAAGAAAAACTGACTTAAAAAGTATTTTATATAGTAAGAAACCCCCAACGTTGGGGCAGGACAATGTCTTTCGAGTCTGCTAGTTTTAAATAAATTACCTAAAACCGTCGACATCTGGCTGTGCTTAATAAGCTAAGTTTGTAAGCTATTTTAATATTGTTACCAAACGTTCCCTTCCCAATGTCATAAATAAGTTTCAGCAGGTAGTATCACCGGGTGTGGGTCACCTTTGGAAAAAAGTTATCTGTTCAAATAAAATTAATATCGAAGACGATATTCATATAACTATTGTCTAGCAAACCTAATATGACATATATCTGTGACAAAAAACAGTGACAATATCATATTTTGTAGACTTCTAGTAATGGAGGTGTTTGTGGGAGTCGCGAGACTTTTACTTCCAGGAAAAACGCTTGCCTAGTTAGATTTCTAACGTATAAGATAAAATATATAAAAAAGGTAAGGGAAACGTTTCCTCAATTTTTATTAAAATTAATTTTCAGATGAATTCGCCCTGGAAGCAGAACGGAAAAAAAATTGAAATGAAATGACACATTTTGCTTGTCCTTTATAAGCAAAACGTGTCATTCCTAACGTCAGCTAAGTTGGGAAAATTTTAATATTGCTAGAGATCGCTGGTTGGTCGAAATTCGCCCAAAAACCTTTTTGCGTCCATACGACGACACATATTGTTCTATTCACAGAAAAATAAAATTTGAGAATTAATACAACATACGGTTGTCATGATTACGCTTTGACATCATCCAATACATGTGTGTGTAAATGGTGTAACTTTTGCCATTGATGTGCGTGTGGTTTTATTTTTATTATTAATATATTAATATTGTATATTTTTAAGAAATAAAACTTAAAATATTCAAAAACAAGTATTATTCGAGAAATCTAATAGAGTTTTATACTTTATTTAATCCCGCTCCAAGTCATCCGACGTTTAACTATTCCCGCCTAAAAACTTTTTTTAATTTGACAGTTGGCCACGGCTCGTTCCGTTACAATATTATATAAAAATATTAGCATTCTCAAACCTCCCTGTATATTAACTACAATAATGTTAAGTCTCATACGTCTCCGTTCCTGCAATTTTTGTTAAATAGTACCTAAAGATTTCGCTTCTCGTAATAATATATAAATTATATTTTTTTGCAATTTGGGAAATTTTAACACTTAACT
>JANCMC010047606.1:11195-22806 GCA_024363005.1 Charaxes varanes | reverse complement strand
AATATTATAAATGAAAATTTATACGCATGGATGTATGGATATATGTTTGACGCTCTTTCACGGAAAAACTACTGAATGGATTGTAATAAAACTCTACGATAATATAGTTTATACATCATAATAAAAATAACATCTAAGCAATTTTTTTTTGTAACTTTGTAGAGGTTTAATAGCGAATATAAGTGATAGTAAAAATAAATTTTATGAATTTTTGGAGGAATATCAATATAAATAAACAATTTGAATATTTTAATTGGTCATTAAATTATCCAAAAATCTTCTGGATATAGCTCTGTTTATTTTTTAAGAATGAATTTTTTTGAAGAATGTTTTTTCTAATGATTATTAACACATAGGCTATAAATTATAAAGGTATTGTATGAATCGTTCAGAATATAACGATGAATGTCAAGTAAGTAAGATTAAATTCTGTCATCTGCAAGCTATTCTAGCGTGCCCGGCAAAAACCGTTAGAGTTACACGTATATAGTGTATAAAGGAAATGTGTATTTTAAATAGTTATACAAAAAAGCCTGCTTCAGCATATATTTATATTTTATGTTTAAGCAATTACCGCCAAATTAATGAACCGTTATAGAAAGAGAAAGGAAACGGGAACAATATTATAGGATGACTGTAAGTAAACCAACGTTCAGGCAGGACAGCATCAGTATAGTATAAAACAATAATATCTCAAAGGCACGATCTCAACTGAAACCTATAGAATTCTCGATTTAATTATCATTAGCAAAAACATTCTTTAAAAAAAATCATTCTTAAAAAATAAACAGACCAGATTTTTGGATAATTTAATGATCAATTAAAATATTAAAATTCGTAAAATTTATTTTTACTATCACTTATATTCGCTATTAAACCGCTACAATCATACAAAAAAAATTGCTTAGCTGTTATTTTTAATTATTTTTCTTCATTTACTTCTTCTTCTTCCTAGCGTTATCCCGGTTAAGTATCAGGGTCCGCTTAGATTGCAGAGGATATGGCTGTGGGGCAAGTTAACATGGCCGATTGCTATCTGACGTCATCCTCAGAACCCCCACAGTCTTTGGAACCTTACTACTAATGTCACAAAGTGTCATTAATCGGGTCCCACTGTTTTACGCGTCTTCCGAAACGACAATACAAAGTCTAAATAAATATATTAAATTTTGAAAGTGCCATAAAATATGGTTGATTCAATGAACAAAAATTTCATTTAGAATTTCAAAGAAATTTCGTTGAGCCGTGGCTTCTTACAAGGGCAACAATTGTCCTCAAAAAGAAATAAAATTACAAAGGACGCGTAGTTCAAAGGAACAAGCAATATAATTTTATAAGTCACATCAGTCGGTCGCACTTCAAACGCTTTTTAGACTTCAACAAAAGACGCAGGCCCAAGTTAAGGAAAGCCGTCGCTAACAACGACCTCATAAAGGTCCACCATAAAATATATAGAGAATATTGAAATTAAAATCGTCCTACGATAGATATATTGTCTAATGTTAAATCTGAGCCTCAATAGCTCAACGGTATAAGGTATGGACTGAATTCTGTAAGGTACCCGGTTCAAACCCCACTGCGGTTGGGGATATTGCCGCACCCACTCCTTTTTTTTATGTTACAAGGGGGCAGACGAGCATGCAGCAGGCACCGAAGTGCCTACCGGCGCCCATGGACATCTGCACAACTAAGCTTAAATTAAAAGCTTGTATTAGGAGTGGATGCGACAATACCCATACGACGGGTACCTTGCGGATTTCAGTCCATACTTATACCGTTGAGCTATTGAGGCTCTAATACAATATTACTATTTCCGGTTTATGTAAGATCATAATAAAATTGAATATCCTACGCATTTCTGGGGGCAGTTTTAACGTTGAATAATTTAAAGGAATTGCACTTGTGTAGACTAATTAGTAAAGACTTTTGATTTAGTTATAACAATATTGAGACATACTTGCAAATTTTAAATTAATGTCTACATTCAAGCACACATGAAATTTTATTATTTGGTTCCGATATGAGAGCTATACCAGACCCAATGTTTGTTTTTATTATTGAGTGAGTAATGAAAACTAACTTTGTAAATTCTCTAGAGGTGGACGTTTTTTATTCTGGTTATTTAAAAATAAGTGTATAGGAAATTATCTGTAATATTGTAAGGCAGTGTATCCCAATCTATACAAAGTTGTCACAAAAGCACTTGCACTAATTTACTGTCGTGTCCCAACGCAGGACTCTCTTCGATCCTATGCATTTTCAGGAGACGGACTCTACAAAACTTTGTTTCGAGAATAGTCTTTATCAAAAGCTATTCGCTTAATTTGCCTATTTCTTTTTCAGACTTTTCATCAGACTTTTTCGTAGTAAAGGGTGATTGTATCCATTACATATTTTATTATTTCATAATCTCGTGACCTATTTGCCGTTTTATATTAAATCAATTATTTTAAAACATTTCTGGCCAATATCGATAGAAAGGTTTTAATCATGTCAAAAGCCGATTTTTTTTTTGAGGCGGGCCAAGAGGCCCTATCGTTACTGCGACCAGTAAGATCTATTGTAACGGAAAACGTATTGAAAAAAAGCCGATAGAAGTACAATCTATTTTTATATAATGATAAAAAGTTATACAGTCTGAGTATAGAGTACACTCAGAGTTTAATCTCAGAAAGTTTTCCAGCGAGCGGTGAAAGAAGCTTTCGTTTACAACAAGAGCTTTTTACTCTATATAAAAAATCCTACGATTACGATACAGAAACACTAACGTAACTTACCGAATAGTTTAGAAGGTGTCAAGCGCGGGAAAGTGTCACTGGAGAAGTATCGGTGTCACTCGGACGTTATGATCGTCCGTATTCAATAACAAAGTTTTCAGGCTCGCGAAGCTTATATAGGGCAGCGCCCCGCCCACTCCCGCCTCGGGGCGTTCCTACAACAATGCTCACTTAACATCATTAATGTAGATTTCGTGAAAACTTAATATGATTTCTTAATTACGGTTGCTTAACTGAAGTTAAGTCTAAGCGTTTTGAAATGGCAATTTTATCTTCGATTTTATTTCGGCAAACAAAAGTGCACGGGGTTGGTCGTAAGTATATTTTTATTTGTTTATGTACTTCACCAATAAGACACTTATTTTCGCGAATACATAGTAAAAATTAGAATTAAATGTAGACTTAATGAGAACTTAGCTTTAGGTGAAATTACATACAAAAATTTTGACAACAACTTAAATATATTAGTTAGTTACGTGAATAAAATTAAAGATTAGTATACAGCATACGAAATGCAAGAAAACGTAAAGTTAATCTAAATGTACCTTAAATTAAGGTTTGGAATTACTGTTTCTATCACATCAGTGCTATACTCACCCAAAGCAAACAGTACCGAAGCAGGTGCTATCAAAACAAATGTATTTGTTCGGCGGACTTAGAGAAAACACAAGTTAACTGAAATTTTATTTAGGTGTGCGAGAATAATCAATTAGTTAGTAGATTTAATAAACACAACAACATAAGTAGAATGAAATCTGAATTCATTAATACTAGCGATCTTCGGCTGGTCGAAATTCGACCAAAAACAACGACATCTATTGTCCTATTTGAGAATTAATATAACATTTATGCTTTGACATCACCTATAATAAAATATATACATGTGTGTTAATCGTTTGGAATTGGTGTGCGTGAGGTTTTAGTTTAATAATTTATTATATATTTTTTCTTTTTCTTTTTTAAAGAATGTTAGAAATACTTTTTAGGTATGTCTAATATTCCCTTTTCCCCTCCTACTATGCTTTTTAGTAGGAGGGGAAAAGGGAATATTATTTATAATGCATATTTTACATAAATATTAGCCTTCGCACACCCTTTTCTAAATCTTATACCAATATATAAAGTTGAAGAGTTTGTATATTTGTTTGAACGCGCTAAACTCAAGAACTACTTGTCCGATTTGGATAAATATTCAGTGTTAGAAAGCCCATTCATTGAGGAAGGCAATAGGCTACATATCATCACATTACTATTGAATCTACCTTATTTTATGCGGACGAAATCGCGGACACAGCTAGTAAACTAGAATTATTCCAAATTTCATACTCCTTCGTCGCATCAACGTATTCATCATCATCAATCATTTTCGTAAATGTACCGAAAGTTGTTTTTCACTTATTAATATAGACATATTTTGCTTAGAATGGAAACTTATCTTTTGAGCATTAGTGAGTCTTTTAGTAGTGCAGTTGTCCATGGGCGTAAGTAGTCAGTCACATGAACCACCTGACCGTTTGCTACTTTATGAAAAGAAAAAAGTGGAGTTACTGTGGGAATACTTTGGATTTGCAAGAGGCAAACTTAAATATAAACTCTATTGCGAATACGACCTCGTTAACTATTGCCAATAATAGTGATTTTTTTTATTTACAAAAAGACGCGACAAAAAAAGCAGAGGCATCCATCATGATCACCAACCACGATAGATGGATCACCGACGCCACGCGCTACGTAAACATAGAGAAGGAGCGCCCCAACAAAGTGACAAATTTTCCAATACTAATAATAAAAGAAAATATCAAAAAATTGTTTACTCCTATTCAAATCTGCGTCTTCTGGAAAAAATCGGCCAAATAAGTATTTCACTTGTCTCTTTTTTAGGGTTTTGTACCTACAAACAAAAGGAACCTTATAGGATCACTTTGTTGTCTGTCTTTTCGTCCGTCTGTCTGTCAAGACCCTTTTTCTCAGAAACGTGTAGAGCTACAAAGTTGAAATTAACACTAAATACAAAAGTCTACGGTCCCTTGATGCTGTGAAAAACTCAATACTCTAAGTGAACGGAACCCTTCAATATAAGCGTATCAAGACACGCTTATATAGAAGGATTCCGTATCTTATACGCTTTAAACGTATTTGTTAAGTAACTTCAAAAGTTGTTGTCCGATTTCGTTCAGAATAATTTTCCTAGTGAGTTTTTAGCATGTTCTATTAACATGAAAAATGTTAAGGCTCTAATTGTTTGTAAATACTAGGGGGGGGGGGATTTCAATTTGATTGAGTTGTTTAATTCTGCACGGTCAGTAAAAAATATGGCTTTGTAATTGCAGTTTATGATGTAACATTTTTTTTGCGCAACTATTGAGATTTTTTCTCATTGAATAGATTTCCGAAAAGCATTTCAATTTTCAAGGAAGTTTCTGTCGTGCAGATATTTTTGAAAGAATTACCGCTCTATAAATATGTACGTATTTTTGTCGCCTGTCACTTAGGAGACGCGCAATAAGACCTTATTTAAGAACAGGAGACTGTGTATGTACTCTATTGTTCTATTTCAGTATTAGATAGCCTAATATTAGACGATGGCATCATCATAATCATCACGCTAAAATTGAATCTATTTTTTTACCTAATATTACGCGGAACTGATAGTCCATTAAAAAGCAACCACAGATTTCGGAGGGAGTGAGTGAGGAAATAATTCAAGCGATTTGGTGTTTTAATTGGGCTCCTGCTGGTTAACCAACCGGATCAACCATACACTTTCTCCGGTCCTAATGGTGAGTCAAATATCGACCTAACCCTCGCCAGCAGGAGCCTGAATCTGGACCATTGGCGGGTGCATGCAAGGGCGAGCTCCAGCGACCATCGCCTCCTCACCTATCAAGTCAACCTGGGTCGCACGTCACGGGCCGCAGGGTGTGCAGAGTTGCAGTCTCTATTACCGATCGATCGTCACGGCATTATACAAGCTATAATTAGCACGGCACGTGAAACTTCATCAAAATATGTCCAGGCCATCTTTTTTAATACCTCGGGTGCCTTTGATAACGCCTGGTGGCCCATGATATTACTTAAGGCCAAAAAAGGGGACTGCCCCAGTAATATCTATCGTATGCTGGCAAGTTATTTCAACAACAGACGCGTGGGCCTCTTCGTGGGCCGGGTGGCGTGGAAGTTATCCACTATGGGATGTCCACAAGGATCGGTCTTGGGTCCTACACTGTGGAATGTCCTGCTTGATGACTTGTTTCGGCTGCCGCTACCTGAGGGGGTCAAGCTACAAGCGTACGCGGATGACGTCAAGGTTTTAAGAGAGGCCAACACGCGTGCCACCATTGAGTCTGCCGCGGTCAAACTATCCGGCTCATTGAAGACTGGGGCCGCAGGAACCGCCTCGCGTTTGCGCCTGCAAAAATGCAGACGATGACGCTTAGGGGCGGTTTCCAGCGACCCCCCGTCATCAAACGTGGCGGTAACTCTATCAGATCGGTGCGTCAGGCTGTCGTACTTGGCGTTACGGTCGACGAAAGTCTGTCCTTTGCACGGCATGCGAGAACGATGGCAGCTCTGCGTTGGCAGTTCTCGCCGGAGTTCTGTCAGGTGATCTGGAGGTCATCCGAACTGCAAGTGAGGATGCAGCACATAAGATCGCGGTCAAACGGGAATGGAGCAGACGTAAGCGCGAAATCGGCTTGGCAGCAGTGGACCAGTGACAGCGGCGCTGGGCGGAGGATGAGAGGGGCAGTGAACTTCGTCGATTTTTCCCGGAGGTGTCCGGGAGGCTTAGGGCAACTTGGATTCACCCGGACCATGAAATATCTCAAATTCTCACAGGTCACGGCTGCTTCCGAAAGCGTCTGCACGGAATGAAGCTGAGTGAGCGGGCTGAGTGTGACTGTGGAGAGAACGAAGAGCATATGCACCACGTCCTGTGGGAATGTCCTCTGTATGAGGACCATCGCCAATGTAAGCTTTTACCGCAGATGATGGTTGACCCATTCTCACATTGGTGTTCAAATGCCTTCCGAAACACGAAGGAGGTATTCCTTCGTGTTTCGGAAGGCACTTAAAACAGTGGGCCCAGATAAATGTCAATGAGTGATATTAGTCATGGCATTTTGGGGGTTTCGGGGATGACGTCAGTCTGCAATCGGTCACTTAACTCAACCAACAGCCACGTCCTTAGTTTCGTAATAAAAAGCGTACTTCAAGCGAAGTAAACATGACAAACAAAAATTCTAAAAAGTGTTCAGCTATATATAACGTCACTAGTTAAAGGGAGGGGGTCACAATATGTGACATAGTGGGGCAAAGGTCAAGGGAATCAAAAGCTGTCTGACGTCACATGCCAATTTTTTTTCTGTTTTATTAATTTTACTACATAAAACAATTGAAAAGAAACTGCACTTTTTTCGATATGTGACGTCACACTAAGGGAGAGGGGGTGTCGGAAATGTGAAAAGGATGGGGGAGGGATTAAAAAATGGTAAAATTCGTGTGACGTTATTTATGGATGATCATATTTATGGACGACAAAGCATAGCTAATCATAGTAGTAATTATATATTTAGCTAAAGTACCGAAACTCAAGCTATATACTCTGTTCCATAACTCTGACAGATAAGTATCTATACATTAATTACCGCGCTCAACAGCTGGCCAGTCTAATTGTTTTTTCTGTGTAATTACTCCAATTAATTCCAGCAGACGTGACGTACAGACAGTCATGTGAACGACATAATTATGGCGTTTAAACATTTTAAAAAATGACATATCATATATGTAGGCAACACAGTAATATGCGGAAGTGGTGAACGACATTATATGACGCATAAACACTATAAAAATACCATTTTTTTACTTTGGCAACACTGTAATAGGGATGTTACGGAGATTCGATTCCGATTTCAAAAGTTTGGAATTTCCGAATGAGTTTACACATTCGGTTTCGATAAATTAAAATCGAAAGTTATATCAGAGGTCGATGCTCCCAAAAGTCGATAATTTGGATACTGGCTATCCGATGTTAGCCTTTAAGATTAGAATTGCACTACTTTAGTTTATTACATATAACTTGTTTCTTTTGGAGTTTTGATTTAATTTACCCTCATTTGATTTAATTTACTAAGCTCTGTAAGATTTTAAATTTCATTTTTTGTTTCCCGGGTAAACACCTTTCTTACAAGTAAACAAATAAATCCTTCAGCTTTATACATTACTAGCTGTGCCCGCGACTTCATCCGCGTAAAATTAGGTAAAAAATAGTTTTACTTGTAGTTTGAGAATGTATGTATAGCTTATAAGCCTTCCCCGGTAAATGGGCTTTCTAACACTGAAAGAATTTTTCAAATCGGATCAGTAGTTTTCAAGATGAGCGCGTCAAGCATGCAAACAAACTCTTCAGTTCTATATTAGTATTAGTGTAAATTATAATAAATATGTATACTATTATATTATGCGCATTCGGGGTAGTACAAGAGCATTGTATGAGAATACTCCTTTATTTGGCTGGCCCGTTGGCGCAGTGGGCAGTGACCCTTTCTTCTGCTCCGGGGGTCATGGGTTCGATTCCTACCTCGAGTCTGGGTGTATTATCTATATGTATGTAACTATATATTGGGTTTCTGTGTGGCTTTTGTCCCAAAGATTTGTGGCCGAATTTCGACCATAAGGGGATCTCTAGCATAACATTAATAGTATTAGGTGGCGTGACGACTTGGACGCCTTTGCGGGAAAGGAGTGGATTGGTTTAGCTCTGGGTAGAGGTGTGTGGTCTTAGAGTGGGGAGGCCTTTGCCCAGCGGTGGGACATTATAGGGAAATTAAAAAAAATGTATATTATATAAAAATATTAGCATTCGCACACCATCCTCTATATAAACTATGATTGTGCCAAATTTCACACTCCGTTCGCGCAATTTTCGCAAATTGGTGCCGTAAGTTCCGCTTCACGTATTAATATATAGTTAGTATACATTAATGTATTGGGCAGACAGGTGCCAATTGACGGTTAAAGCACTTTTATAAGTAGTAACATTAAGTCTCACTTACCTGTCGAAAAATAATGACTACTTATCCTGCCGAGCACGTAAGTTAACTGTTCTTAAGATGAAACAATTTATTTAAGAAACTTAAAATAAATTATATGAATTAAATTTGAAATTTTAATGTCAATATTTCAAAACCAAATATTCGTTCGTCACGAAAAATCTGCGGTCCTTATTTTTTGGATGGATTGGATGAAACAGGGTTATTAACCCTGTTTCAACCAATTCATCCATCCAAAATACATCCATTTTATTTCAAATATACATCTATTTGAGATAGCATTGTACAGACAAATAATTTAGTTTGTCGATAATTATAAAAAACTAGTTACAACCCGTGACTTCATCCACGTTGCTATCTTTGATTTTTTGACAAACTTTCAAGCCTTATTTGATACGACTTAAAGTCTAATCTATCTCTCTGCTGAAGTACGTTAAAATTTGTTCAGCGGTTTAAACGTGTAAAAGACGGACTTTCACATATATAATATTAATATAGTAAGGATATTATAAAGCTAAGCAAAATAAATATATTACTCTATACTAATATATAAAGCTGAAGAATTCGACTGTTTACTTGAACGCACTAATCTCAGAAAATACTGGACCGATTTGAAATATTCTTTCAGTGTTGAATAGCCCATTCATCGAGAAAGGCTATAGGCTATATATCGTCACGCTAAAATTTTTCACCTAATTTTACGCGGCCGAAGTCGCGGGTAACAACTAGCAAATATATATAAGCTTGTACTTAAATATAATCATATTTAATGGAAAATAATGATGTAGAAAGCTGGACGTGCTTTCCAAGAAAATGTCTATGCACTTTTACTTGGAAGAAAGTAGATGCAAATCATATTTTATATTATTTACGGAAATACGGTCGCCGCTATGGAATTTCACTCGTTCACAATGCGCATTATATGCGAGTATGAGAAAGCAAAGAAATCCTTATTTACATTATGTCCTACTAGCTGTTTCCCGCGACTTTGCCCACGTTAACTTGCGAGAGCCCTAAGATTTCGTTAATCTGATCCTATCGAAAAATCTGCTCTTAGCGGATGTCTACTAACTATAAACTTTGCAAAAATTTCGTCTTTGTACGTCCCGCGGTTTTCGACCTTTCGCTTTAACATATTTCGGTATAGAGATAGAATGAAACTTGCAGAAGGACATAGGCTACTTTTTGTCACACAAAAAAAATAGTGTGAAATAGGGATAGAAAGTTTGTATGAAAGCGGAAGAATAAAAACGCGGACGAAGACGCCTGTTACGCCGGTTATAAAATACAAAATATGGAATACAAATTTACTTTTTCTACCACCTAGAGAAATACTCGAATATATTAAAGATAAGATAAGATAAACAAGGTACATTGGATGACAAATAGAAAAAGTTTCACATGTTTCGCCATGATAAGGCATGCAAAGTAACAAACAATTCATTACTTTTCTTAATATAAATCAAGTAAAATTTTATACAATATTAAAAAAAAATGCGCAATAAATATCAATGTTTAAATTAATTCAATGTTAATAGTAAAATAATACTTAAAAAATAAGAAAAAGAAATCAAATGTATACATAAAATGTCCCTATATATCGTTAAAGAAAAAGAAACATTATTAAATGTATAACTATTTTATTAATAACAATGAATATTGAGACATGTTTAAACAAGTTTGCTCAGGGTATGCTTTTTAATACGTCTTTCACAAATACCTGTTCATGTAATCTCATGAGAATATTGGGGCTAAAATAATACGTACATCCCTTTTTCATGAGCGTGAAGAGACAGCGGGGATGATTTATAAGGGAGCCGAAAATTGATAGCCTCGCCCCCATCCGACAAAATATGTATGACCAACAAAACAGAGGCGTATTAGATCGTTATTACTAGATAGGTCTTGTGGTATGACAATGTATGCCCCATTTTGCTTTAGTTTACGGCTCAGATACAGGCCTTGTAAGTAATATCAATCCATGTAATGCTATATTTGGCTTACAAAATTGACAGTCCTTTTCACTGTTCATGAAGGCTATTCCTATACCGGAGTCAGACATAGCTCAAATTGTTTGTACATATTTGCCCTTGAAGTCTACAAAGCACTACACAACTTTGTGAAGTAACACAAAGTCTCCGGTCACACTATATGATCATTGAAATGATCATTCAAATGAAGCTATGTGTGGCTCCTACACGAGACTTATTTGTCTGATCATGGGAAGCTATATGGCATCAAAGGCGTGACGTACTTCTAGAATGTGCTTAAAAAGGGAATTATTCGGTGAATCTAAATTATTCTTAGTATTCCTAAAAAATCTTCTTTTCTACCCAGTATTATCCCGGGTCAGTACCAGAATCCGCGTAAATTGTAGAGAATGTGCGAGTGAGTTAAGATGACCGAATGCCTTCTGAGTTATTCTGAGTTATCCACGGAATCCCCACAATCACACGATTAATCTCACTCATTCATATTAATCGGGTCCACTGTTTTACGAGCCTTCCGAAACTCAAAAGTCGGATATTTGAAAACCAATGTCAGAATGGGTCAGCTATCACCCGGTCGCAGTAACAATTTATCAATAGACTCAAATGCCGACCACTGATTAGGCTTCAACCTCTGGTTACAAGTACAAATATAAATATAGTCATGTTTAGGTTTGACAGTTATCAATTTTCGACTGCAACATTCACAGTATCGGTTATTCGATTAGGCGTCAAACCTTAGCTTGTAGGTTGATATTAGGGTTGTCGGTAATTATGGATTTTCTATTTACGATTA
>JANCMC010047606.1:0-11095 GCA_024363005.1 Charaxes varanes | reverse complement strand
TTCGATTAGGCGTCAAACCTTAGCTTGTAGGTTGATATTAGGGTTGTCGGTAATTATGGATTTTCTATTTACGATTACTGGTTTTTCGGCATCAACAGTGAATGAGATCAGATACTAATTTGAGAAAGCTTTAATACGTTATAATGATGTGTGAGACAGCGATAGTACTGTCCCGTTCCTTTGTGCTCAGTTATAGCGTATACTATTGTCAGCCGTTTTTTTTTAGTTCTGACTTGAATTCAACAATTGCTATTACTAATTATTCTTATACAATGATCGTTTCTTTTCGTCGGTATTTCGGAAGAGTTTCATCGATAAATATCAAGAAGAAACCTAAAGAAATCTTTTTTATAATTCAAGGGGCTAACGAGCAGGTGGTTCGCTTAAGCAACTAACGTCGCCCATGGACAATTGCATCACCAGAAGACTAGCAGATGCTTTACCGGCCTTTATAGGAGGGTTTGGACCACCGGGAACTCTCACAAACTGAAGAAAACGCGCCAACAACGCCATCACTTGACGCTTCATCATTGCCGTCACCTCACGCCGATGTTATGTAAGAAAGAGGTACTGGTACCCAGATACGCCAGCCCAATTCAGGCGCAAACCAAAAGGACTACAAGCGTGGCGCTACCTTTAATTAGTTAAATGACAGGAGTAAAGGAGTAAGGAGTGGAGTAACAGGATGTAAAGGAGAATAAAGATGCGGATTCTAATGCTACGGGCGATATTGGGAGAGTGACAGTAGCAACTAGGGTAGTCTAGGGTCGCGTACCCGTAGTAGATCTAACCTGGACTTAAATACTAAAGCAGTATGCGTCAACCCTAGCTGGCATTACAATAAGATTACATTCTCCATCTCAATCCTGGTTGCGTACTCAGATCGGGTTGACATCGTATGATATATGACCGCGGCCGTAATTGATTGACGATATCTACAAATGTGGAGTTCGATCCACCAGATAAGGGGCCAACGAACTCTGAGTACGCATTGTGTTGATGTTCAACTGATCATAGCTGGTGACCACATACTTCTCGAATATACGTTTACCCGACCTATTTGAACCGACTTTTAAAAATTGAAGACTATCAAAGCAGATGATACTTAGTATCGCTGATCTATTTGACTGACCCGTTGGTGAAGTGGGCAGTGATCCTGCCTTCAGCTCTGCGGATCGTGGGTTCAATTGCAGCCCCAGGTCTGGGTGTATTATCTACGTAATACATAAAGCTAAAAGTCTGTTTGTTTGTTTGCTTGAATCCGCTAATCACAGGAATTACTGGTCTGATTTGAAAAATTCTGTCAGTGTTATATAGCCCATTTATCAAGAAAGGCTATAGGCTATATATAATCACAATAAAATTGAATATATATTTTTTAAATCATTTTACGCAGACACGAAGTCGTTTGCATTGCTAGTATTCAATAAACATCAAGTAATTAATCAATTGTTTGTGTAGAAATTAACCAAAATAATTAAACTGCAACTGTGCAACTAAAAGCAATTCAATCAGCTATCGAATTGCTGCAACACCCATCGGGGATAAAGTTGCGAGTTGCAAACTTTGAAGCCACGAATTATACGGAGCGTCTACGGTTAAATAATACTTCAACGTAGCAAACAGAATGTTTAATAACTGATAGAATCTGGCGTTACTTTGCGGAAATCCATGACACGCATGAAAGACTAAACTACTTTGCTTTAATCTGCGAATGATCGCGATTTAATTCGCGGATTAAAGCAAAGTAGTTTAGTATTTCAAGAATATTCAAAGCTTAGGAACTAAAGAATTTTTATTTTCATACAAATTAAATATTTTCATGCAATCGAATGCGGAAAAAGTGTCTAAATAATTATGTATGTTCACATAAATAAACTTTTAAGTATCGCAGTAAAACACTGGCAGATGTCCCGGTCGCTTTAAACACCGTGTCCATGGGGTGGATCTTCCTTTCGCAGACCCACTTCGGGTATGCGACCCCGGAACACCTTAGCTGCTATTGTCTCTGCCCCTACATCGCCCGTGAGAATAGTATCCGCATTCTTTCTCTTCTCTCCATTTGCCTTTATATCCTGCTATTCCATCCTTTTTCTTTACTACATAGAGGTAGCACTACACTTGCAGTCCTTTTGGTCTGTAGCCGAAGTAGACCGGCGCGGCAATGCTGTCACGCTAAGTGATGGTATGGTTGTCGCGGTTCGTTCGGTTTGTGAGACTCCCAGTAGCCTAAACTCGTCATTAAAGGCCGGCAACGCATCTCCTAGCTTCCTGGTCGTCGGTAATCAATTGGGTGATCCGCCTGCTAGTCTGATTGCCCCTTCTAACATAATAAAAAAATACCTCTCCTTAAAGGCCAGCAACGCATCTGCGACATTCCTGGTCGTACAGATGTCACTAAGCAGAATCTCCTGCCCTGTTGTCTCTTGTAATATAAATAAAAACAATCCCATCAGCGTAGTTTTAGTACATGCCTAACCAGGCAACGCCAAGGTATTCAAGTGGTAGGTATTTGCGGGCAAGTGCTTACCATGGAGGCTGTATATTCATTTTTGACCACGCTTACCTAAAAAAAAAAAACAAAACATATTAAAGAATATTTATCAAAAATGTATTTAATAAACTGCCCCTTAAAAGGGCATCACCCTCAATATATCAATCTTATTTATGCTAAGGATCTCCGGGGACAACCACTGTTGGCCAGTGCCTATCACGGGTGGTTCCGCAAGTGCTACTAATCTGAAATTATTTACACTCAATGTATTTGAATAATGTTTATGCTAAAAAAAGGTATAGAAAGCCACAAACACGAGTGTTTACAATCGTATTTTAATGAGTAATACATATATAGTTCTTAAATAATATTATTAAATAAATAATAAAAAAAATACATAGCACTATTTGACACACGGACGTCTCTTCCTAAGAAAGACAACTTAAAGCCTGTGCTAAAGATAGTAGACGCATGTTAAACACAAAACAATTTTTTTTGTAGAAATATATAAATACATACATATAGATAATACACCGACTCGAGGCGGGAATCGAACCCGCGAGACCCCCGGAGCGAAGAAGGCCATGCCCACTACGCCAACGGGCCAGTTTATTAATATTCTAGTTAGCACTGCAGTTAAGGTTTTTTAAAAGCATGTGTTAGGAGTGGTCACAATGATGTAGATTGATATATCATCTTTGCCAGTCCTTATCTTTCTGGGGTGATAAAAAAACTTAAAAAGTTTTATAAATATTTGAAATTACTTTTATTTTTTTAATTAGCCTATTGTGCCATTGCTGGGCAAATGCCTCCCCCTTCTCGATACATCTTCCTCTTTCCAGGGCCAATCTCATCCACAACTTCTAATTTTATTACAATAATTTATCATTATACTCACCTAAATGCTGGATGTATTCTCTTAACGCAACTCTCATCTAGTTCCTGCTGCGTCAGACCTGAGGAAATTAGGTCATCGTATCTGTCGTGACGGAGCAGTCGGGTTCCATCGTGTAGTTGTAACTCTCTGTCGTGAACTAATCTGTGAAAACAATAATGATCTATGAATCTGTGACTACTGCCATTCTTCTTTTTCCTAGCGTTATCCCGGTCTAGTACCAGGGTCCACTTAGATTGCAGAGGATGCGACCATGGGGCGAGTTAAGATGATTGATAACTGATTAGACCACGATCTCCTCCTGTGACTACTCTCATTAATCTCTAATTATTTTTCTTAATTCTGTTTCTCTATTTTCGTTCTCTTCTTTGGACAATCAATCATAATTGCTAAAGAATGCTAATCAATCATAATTATTATGTCATAATATTTGATTATCATATTGGACATTCCAGAAACAATATTGATCTATATATATAAAAGCGACAGTTCAACTAACATGAAATCTCGAAAACCGCGGGATGTACGACGATGAGATTTGGCAAGGAGGTAGTTTATACTTAGTAACATTGGATATGAAAGGATTTTTGGATACGGCCAGATTAAGGAGGTCTAAGGAAACTTGAAATTTAACGGGACTTAAGTCGTGAGAAACAGCTAGTCTGTGTAATATTTGTTACATACCTGTGCAAAACCGCTAACGTGCTGGGATGTATTCTATGCAGGCCATCTAGAACGGCCAGATGACCTTTCAATGCAGCCTCGACTAAGGCAGAGTTTCTCCACCCTATTTTCGCATTGCCTTCCACAAAAAACCTTGTTTGAAAGACTTAGGGTAACATTTTAGATATCCCTAAAGTATTCATACCTAAGTGAAATTTAATTTAGCATATATACAAAGATATACATAGAAACATACTCATTATTCGGTATCGAAATCAGCATCAACGTATCTTAACGTAACTTCTAATTTAAACTGAAAATTATAATAGTATATATATATTTGCTGTACGTATATATATATATTATATATACGTACAGAAAATTAATCACAGAACGTAACGACACAGTTACGAAAAAGTTAGTTCATGAATGCATTTCCCAGCGTAAAAAAACCGGTCAGTTAAAAGAAAGACTAATTAACGGCTGTCAGTCGGAATTAAGCGCGATAATTGATATTGTGTAATTAAATAAAATAATTCATTTATTTTTTTGGCTTTACATATTTAACAAATTAGTGTTTCGATTGAGTGAAATAGGAGCCTGGGTATTTTTGCCTGTGCAGAAATAAAGTATGGAGGGAAAACGGATTATTATCGTGCGTCCATGCGTTACGTACATAATTAGACAAATTTCTCCTAATCTTACGTAGTAGTTAATTGATATTTACTTTTAATGTTAATGTTTTCGTAATATATGTTCATCAAATAGGTCCTCGAGTAGTGTAAGTGTATACATTCATATTAATTAAGTAGGTCCAACAATAATAGATTTTAAAACAAAAATGTTGGTACAATGTTTATTTGGTTTTAAAGTATTTTGAGAACAAATCCTTTCTGATTCGTTGTAGCTAACGTCAGCAAGATTTTCCTATCAATCCAATTAACCATTATTGTTGTTTAGGGACCACGTAATTTATATTATAAGTGGCCCGAAAGAACTTTGAAACGAGAAATCCTAGTGGGGGCGATTCGAAGCGAAATGTAATGAAACTTGTAGATGCAATTAATTTTACGACTCATTTCACTAAACTCTGTGGTTTTGGTGAGCATGAGGTATTATGTTATGTTATATTTGATGGGGGCCCGCATGGCGGATGCATCTCGGACCCTGTTGGATCTTTTGTGCTCGCCCCCTCCCTTTGTTCTCTCAGATACAGTGCTCAAAGATCGAAGTGAGTAGTTCCAGAATCGCCCGCAACTTGAAGGAACCGTAACATGAGGTATTAAATTGTAACTTTTTAACGTAGAGCTGACGGACAGGAAAAAACTCAGACAAACACACACACACACATACACACACATAGACTTCGATACCGTCAAGAAAAGAGACTCTCTTCTCCAAGGCTGGCAGCTCATCTGTGGTCTAGTAGTACAGTTGTTTATAAGCGACGAACGTCGTTCAGGGTAACCCCTTTACATCTTGTGTGTTATATAAAATACACAAGTGTTCTTTTCCTAGTAGAGTAAAGTCGACGTCAAAACCTCGTTTAAAATATCTATTAATATGTGAAGCAAAAACTCACGCACACTAATGCCAAACGATTTACACACACATCTATACATTTTACTATAAGGTTGTGTTAAAGCGTTGTCATGATGATGGTGAAATTATTAATTGTTAAATATCACAATATGATTGTACAAAGCGATTAATATATGCAAATATAAAGATTTGTGGGCGACTCTCGTCCACCAGATGATCTTCTAGTATACGTAAATACACATAGATCACCTTGCATAAAAAATGTATATCTATACACTAATTATACTAAGGACATCATGGCCTAACCAGTGGTCGGCATTTGAGTCGATCGCTAAGTTAAGTTGCTCTGGGTGCGACCGGGTGATAGATATATTAGTCGTAAGGTTGTAAAGATCGTGGGGGTTCCGAGGATGACGTCAGATGGCAATCGGTCATCTTAACTCGCCGTTCGTGGGTTCGATTCCCATCTCGAGTCTGGGTGTATTATCTATATGTATGTATTTATCTTCTACTTTCTAGCGTTATCCCGGTTAAGTACCAGGGATATGTATGTATTTATATATTTTTAAAAATATACATATTTGTGTATAACAGGCGCCTGTTACCTATAACACAGGCATTAAGTTGTCTACCTTAGGAACAGGCGCCCGTGTGTCATATAGTCCTGTAAAAAAAATGTAATGTAAGGAATTAATTGAAATCTGAATTAACTAAAACATTAAAAAAAAACAAATCTGAATTGTGAAATGGTGATAAAAAAGTATTACCCGAGTGAGTTTGTTGTGGGCTCTTCTCTGTGCATGGCCCTAGGAACCAATCCTCTTAAACTTAGCTGTTAAATCGTAGATGTTTTCACCACCTTATTAAATACTGTACTCCATAGAGGCTGTGCAATCTATACACCAATGTAAAATTTCGATGGTTTTAATTTTTTTTTGTTAACGGTAGCTACCCTTCTATACAACTGTATATCATTTAACTTGCTAACAAATATTCACGGACGTCGATTTTATGCAGTCATATATTTTACTTTTTACTATCCGTATTTTATAGGAATACGTGTATTACTGTCCGTTCTCGGTAACCAACACTCGCTTCGTAGCATTCTGTTAAAGTTGACCAACACTAAGAAATATTGTCACATGTTGTATTGACTTTATCCAGTCATATATTATACCTACTACTATCCGTATTATATAGGAACACATGTGTATTACTGTTCGTTATCGGTAGCTAACCTTCGATAGAACAGTATTCTATTCAAGTGAACCTGCACTAAGGAACGTTGTCAGATGTTGTTATCATGAATAATTCTCATGCCGGAGGATGTAGTGACGGCTGTGGCGGAAATCCTGCATCAGATTAGTTCACAATCTGCACGTGCATAATTGTAGCTGCGGAAACCTGCCCGCTGCACGACATAGCGGGAATTCAATTCCTAGAGGTTGGCAACTTTGACGAATACTGTCCAACCTGCCCACTGCACGGTAAAGCGGGGATTCGTAACTTAGAAGCTGGTAACATTGACAAATTTACTGTAAAACTTGCCGGCTGCACGGTATAGGGGGGATTCGACACTTAGAGGTTGGTAAAATTTACGAGTTTACTGCCAAAGCTGCTCGCTACACGGCATAGCGGGATTTCGAAATTTAGATGTTGGTAACATTGACCAATATTCATAACCTCATGCCGGAGCCAGACATAGGTCATAGTATTTATACATTTTTGTCCCTGAAGACTACAAAACTTCGGGCAACTACACAAAGTCCCCGGCCACACTACATGATCATTTAAATGATCATCCAAATGAAGCTATGTCTGGCTCCGGTATCATGGCAAAGACAGACGAAACTCAACGTGTTTGTACATATTTGTCCTTGAAGACTACACAGTACTACAAAACTTTGCAAAGCTACACAACGTCCCCAGGCACACTACATGATCATTGAAATGATCATTCAAATGAAGCTATGTCTGGCTCCGGCATTATAGTACATTTCACTGTTCCTTAGGAAATCAGGCAATTTCCAGGATCAGATAGTAAATAAAAGCAGCAGTAAATTGCAGAACATGTATTCTTGTACTGCAAATACAAAAAAAACTGTCATAGTAAGTTACTGTTAAAAGACATGACGTCAGATGGCAATCGGTCATACACGCCCCACAGCAAAATCCTCTGCAATCTTAGCAGACCCTGGAACTACTACACCAGAATAACGCTAGGAAGAAGAAGAAGAAGATTTGTTATATATACTTATTTAAGGGCGTCAAAGCGTTATGTTAAACATAACTATTCAAGACTTACCATTTAACATGACGACAATAGTCTGATGTCATGAGAGCTGTTTTTCACATAGAATTCCTTTGATCTGGTGACATAATTTCAAATGTGGAGAGCAATATTCATGTCTCGCGAGTTACTATTAAATTATTGTGGTTGCTTGAGGCTGTGCCCTCGTTTTTGGGGTCGGAACATCCTTGACTGACAGGCGGTTCAATTTTCTCGGGGTCCTACCTATTTACTCGCATATATACTATATACTGATAATTTATAATATACTATTACTATTCTATACAAATAAAGTTGTAGTGTCTCACGATGATTGCTACTTAAACATCCTTTCTTGCATCTCTACGCTTTTTACTGCAACCCTTTTAGATTGAATGTTTGCGGTTTTTTTAAAACCTAAGTAACATTGAAGTCTTAGGTCGGTTGTCGTCATCACTGTGGAGGATAATCCTAAATTATTATAGATTTTTATATATTTTTTTTTTATAAAAAAAAAATTGGGACATTATCGGAGTCATACGCGTGGATATCGTCGTCAAATGTCCGTCGTCATTACGCAGTTTAAATCTGCACCATAAACATGTTTACGGCGCTGGCGAATCCTTGTTGTGACGAGCTCACAGGTGGAATTGGGCGCGGTAGGGCGGTGGTATCGAGCGCTAGCGACGGCGCGCGCACACCCTTCGGCCGCTCAGTTCTCGCTCCGACGAGGCCTGCACCGCCCGCGTTCAGTGTTAATGCGCCACGGCCTCGAAGCACCGGCCGCGCGGCGGTCCACCCGCCACCGCGTCCAACCCCCTATCGCTCGTACATAGGTATCCTATACCCCCCCTCAGAAGTGGTAAACAAACGCCCATGTGCTTGTGTTGTGAAGTGGTTTTTTACACACGTGACTCGCTCCCGTAATTATATAATCAATTAAATATCAATTAACACGTCGTAATTAAGTACATCACGACACATCGTTTTAGATACTTCAAAATGTGTTTGTATCCTTGACGGATGTAGCTACGAATTGCACACACGTGTTGCTGACTTAAATTTAATCAATTTAAGAATAATTAACTCGTTATACTTATTGCAAGAAACATAATTTGCGATATATATATTCATTACGCGAACGTATCCCTTACGGATATCACTACGAATGTGCACACGTATTTAAGAACTTTAAAAATAGTCAATTTAATATAATTAAGCACGACATAATTATCTACCTAGGTCACATCATCTCGACTTTTAAAAAAAGCTTAATACATTTGAAAATGTGTAGGTATCCTTTACAGATACCGCTACGGCTTTTCCGCGTGTTTCTGACTAACATATAACCAGTTCACTAAATACCTAATACTAATGTATTATAATATACAAATAAAAATGTGTGATATTTAAAAAATACGTGCGTATCCTTTACGGATATCGCCACGGCTTAACGCGCGTACCATAGCAATATTTCATTGATGATTTAAGTATGCGTATCTGTGGTGGCTCGTAACATCTGGCGGAGTGTGAGTTAGGTGGCAAAAATTCCCGCCTCGAGTCTGGGTGTTTTATCCATATGTATGTATTTATATATATATATTTCTAAAAATATAATTGTGTATAACAGGCAGCTGTTACCTATAATACATTCATTAAGTTGTCTACCTTAGAAACAGATGTCCGTGTGTCATAAAGTCCTATATATTCAATAAATATTCAAAAAAATGACAGTACACAAAAATCTATTTTTAATTATAACTGGTGGACCTGGCAGACGTTGTCTTGCTCGTTTTACCGTCATACGAAAGGCTCAGTACCCCTCCCCTTTAGTCCAGTAACCCCATCTATTGGAAGTATTCCTCAGATGACCTAATGTGCATTTTAGTATTGTTAAAATATTCCTTCGAGTTTTTCTTTCTTTTCTTTTAATAATTTAATTTAATTTTTGAGTTGGAGCGTGGAACGTTTAAAATTTGGGGGTATATTCTGACACTAGCACCACCTACCGGCTGCAATTATCTCTTCGAACCATCTACGAAACCCCTGGCAGGGCTGCTCTTTACACAGCCCTGCCACGCCTACGAGATTCCCGTCAAGGTTGAGTCTCGTCGTCAAACCAGAACACCGGGCAGCTACGGCTGCTCGTGAGACAAAAGCCCGGGTAACGAGGTCCACCTCGAGGCCCGTACTTCTTGTAACCTTGGTTACAAGAATAACCTAATGATGACCCCTGGAATATATATGTAAAATTTAATCCAAATCCATCAATCGTTTTAGGATGAGTCCGATGACAAAGGTTTGTACATCGATTCAGAAATCGACTTTTTATTTATAATATCACATACAATTTTACTTATCCATATTTACTAGCAGGCATAACGAAGGCCCCATTCGATTAAAAAATAAATAACAGATGGATGTGCCACTTTTCGGATAACACAAGTACTCACTTAAATATACATTAAAAATCTCATCGAAATAGGTCCAGTCGTTTAAGAGAACAGTAACCTATACACGTACATAAGATTCATATTCACAGCCATGGTATTGGTTGAATGACAAAAATGTAATGGCGGAGCCAGACATGACTTTATTTAAATGATCATTTAATGACCATGTAGTGTGGCCGGGGATTTTGCGTAGCTGCGCAAAGTTTTGTAGAACTTTGTAGTCTTCAAGGACAAAAATGTACAAACATTTCGTGGTATGTCTGGCTCCGGCATAAGAAAAGTTATATCATGACCATTCGCAAAATTAATCATATTATGCAGTACTTAATTTAAATAAAAACGTGTTTTTCTGCGTCTAGATAGGAACGTACAAAGAAACAATTTACGGCTATTTCGAAAAAGACAAAGTGAAAATTTCACACATACTTGAGCGTTTAAAAAATGTTATCCTTTTTTACCCTTCGGTACGATCGGAACGCTTTGACACCGCTACAGTACAGCCATTTTAAATTTCTTTCTTTCATTTCATACAAGCGGTTACCAACCCTTTACTTGTATCACATAGGTTTTTCATCTATTTAAATTCATTTCAAATTCCAGTAGAGGTAGGAGCAAGGGGTATGCCAACAAAATCCCTGTACAACCTACTAAAAGACCTTGGTTTGCCAAGTACTATCATAAATTCATTATTAGAAAGGACGTCTAAAGCCGCACTAGTAGGATCATACAAGATTTGGCTAGGCAAGGGAACACTAGCAGTGAAGGTGAGTGTTAGTGAT
>JANCMC010047599.1:0-22810 GCA_024363005.1 Charaxes varanes | reverse complement strand
CGCCACTTCACGCCGATCTCATGTGAGAAAGAGGTACTGGTACCCGGACGCGCCAGCCCAATTCGGCTACAAGCATGACGCTACCTCGAATTAATTTTCTAATTATCTGGGTAATTTTCTTAATTTTTTTTTCATAAAAACCTTCTCTGGTACAAAAAAGTATTATCCAAATCGGTCGAGCCATTCACACCCATGCATCACGATGCTATGACCAAAGGAAACTAGGATTCATTTATAAATAAACATTAAGTAAATATAGTAAATCTTTTTGCTGTATTATTTACTATGAAATTAGCATTTGATATAAAATACTTAAGGTGCAAAACACTCATTTGTTTCCATAAAACATCGTAAATAAGAGAATGAACGGAATATAGTTACTATTTTGACACGTTTGACATTTTCTCACAACATTTGGGAATATTTCCGGTGAGGTATCGTGAGTGTACATTATAAACTACTTATTTATTAACACTGTATAGAAGAATAGTAGTAATAGAATACTTGTAAGAGCGTACTCATTTCTTAAAGGCCGGCATCGCATCTGCCTGCTTCCTGGTCGTGCAGATGTCCATGGGCGTCAGCGGGCACTTAGCTGCCTGCTGCCTACTCGTTTACCCTTTGTAACATAAAAACCTTTCTTAATTTTGCTAAATGTTCATTTAACTTAACTATGTAGTTATAAATTAAAATCTATTTAGTTAAAAGAGATCAAAACGAAATTAGCAACAACAGAGGGCTCTTGGCGATGTGCCAAAATTAATTAGACTGTTTTCTTGCTAAAAAGCTACGCGAAAATAGGTTCTGAACATGGCTAGCTCATCAATAGAGGAGTCGACATTTGCAAAGTACTGTTTTTTTTAACTAGTGCCATAGGGGCAGGCGGTTCACCTAAATGACTACCAACGATAACGGACATTTGCAATGCCAGGAGGCTTGGAGATGAGTTAGCGTACTTTAATGAGGGTGTAGCAGCCACTTAATAACGAGTGGCGATGATGTCGAGTGGAAAGATACACCAAAACAAACAAGATGGCGCTGTACGGACAGCTAACGGACGTGGTACCAACGCTGTCGCATACCATACAAAATGTAAGTCACGCTATCGAAGTTTCGTACGATATTATAAATTATTATACATGTCCCGACAAACATCTGTTGGCAAGGCGCGACCGCCCCGGGCAACTTCAACCAGCCCGACCTGAAGATCTTCCTCTATAGCGGTTCAGCATGTAGACCTACGCTCCCACCTATTTATTCCTCGCCGAATACTTTCCCCTTGGTTTGTTGGTGTGCGTCTCCACGGGTTTGGGCTCACGGGAACTCGCACAAACGGAACGAAACGCGACAACAATACCATCACTTGACGTGACAGCTTTGCCGCCATTTCACGCCGATCTGCAATCCAATGCGAAATCCAATGATTTTTGTTTCAGCAACCACTTCCTCATTTTCAACTCCTATTTTAGCTCCCAGGTTCCATCTTCTCCCTTGGTTCAACCAAAAATCTTTCTTTATAATTGATATAAAACATTCCTAGTCTTAAAGCTTTTTTAAAAGTCTTTTGTAAGGAATATTGAATTACTTTTTAGGTATGTCTAATATATCCCTTTGAAATAAGCTTAAACTAAAAGCTTGTATTAGTGTTGGGTGCGAGAATACCCCAGCATAGTCGAGGTTTGACCACGAGGGTCGGGGGTGTATCCAGGAGTAGGCGCTGCAGCTTGAGGTGCAGTTGGAATGTGATCACCATCCAACTAACTACTGGCTGTCACCCTCAACTTCATCCGCATAAAATTTCGAGAATCCTTGAACCACCTTATTCGAGCCTAATAAAAATATTTTTTCTTAGAGGATGTTTACTAAATATAAACTATCTCCCTGCCAAATGTCTTCGTTGTACTTCCAGCGGTTTTTGAGATTTCGTGTTAGGTGACCTTGAGTTTCTATACGAGTTTTCTGGTGTGACACCTACGATACTGACAGACCTGGTATTTGATGATCATATATGACGAAAAAAATTCACATCCAATGTAAATATCAATTAACTACTACATGAGATAATTGAAAGTTAACTTATTATGTTTGGAACGCATAGACGTACTAGGGTGGAGGCTCGAAATGGTCCGTTTTCCCTTTAAACTTTAGTCCTGGCTTAGGACAGGGAAAAATACCTATTTCACTCATCATTCATCCACCTATTTGTTTAATGAGTATAGCCAAAAAATTATCCGAATTATATTATACGTTTACGCGATATCAATAATTCCGAATAACATCATTAAATCTTTTTTGTAACTGACCTGTTTTCTAACGTCGAGAAGCACATTACGAACTAATTATTTCGAACAGCAAATTAACCACAGAACGCATGGCCACACTTTAACAAATTTTAAGGAAATTAACGAGAATCAAGTACCGAGTACCCTCCTTAAGTATTCTAAGTGTCTCACCAGTCACTCTGTTTATATAGATGAAACGGTGCCTAGATCAAGGCAAGTTTTAGAATGGTTCGAATTAAGCTGTGCGGAAACGTCCTATATTTGAACACGTATGTTGTTACCGCCATCATCGCCAACGATACGTGGCATAATAAAAAGTAACCGGCAAGACAAGATCTCGGCGTTGCTCATCTTCAGCATTTGTTCCGGCGTATAACCAAGGATTCTGGAATGTAACGAAATGAAATGAAACTCTTTTTTTATAAAACAAGGGGCAAACGGGCAAATTGTTCAACTGAGTGACTACAGATGTCTATGATCAAACAATACGAGGGTTAGCAGTTTAGTAGGTTAGCAGATAGTAGGGTTTGCAGCTGTATTACCGGCCTTTGAGGAATGACTATATTTTTTTCTTAAAGGAAAATCTTCTTATTCTTTTGTATGAGTTTATTACACTTTTTTTTCATTTAAAGTAAGGCCAATAGTTAATTACAACATTCAGTATGTCGTCCGGTCAAAATACAGGTTCTTACAGTGAGAAAAATATAAAAAAATCTTGAAAAAGTCTGAAAACAGTACTTTTCTATCAAACGCATTGTAGTGTTTCTTAAAAGTCAATTTGAATTAAAGTTCATTATTATCTATATCTATTCATTATAGGTATTAAAATACCATAACGGACGTTTCAATGTCAATTGACATGTAAACGTCCCTCGGGAACGTGAGTGGGAACGGGAACGGGAACGGGAACGGGAACGGGAACGGGAACGGAGACGGGAACGGGGAGAACACTAACGGAACAAAATAATAACGGAAACGAAACTAAACCGGGACAATGTACGGAATCGGGAACATATACACGCATATATTAGTAAAATTTCATACATTTATAAATTAAACCAATTTCAATAATTTTTTTATATAATATAGCTTGTGCCACTTTTTATAAGATAGTGTTAATGTTTTATCTGTTTTTTGAAAAGTAATAGAAATGTTAGGGCAAACATAAATTAGGCAGGACCGTGGGAGAGCAGTGCCCAACAGTGGGATAAAAAGACACTTTGAATATCGCTGAAATCCTATTAAATACTAGCTGTTTCAAGCGACTTCTTCTGCTTAAAACTAAACTCTCTCTCAGATCTCCTTAATCTGATTGCATCCAAAAATCCGTTGTTTGTGGATGACTACTGACTGTAAACTCCCTGCCTTTTATCTTTATACGTCCTGCGGTTTTCGAGATTTCGTGTTAGGTGACCTATTTCTTATATATGTATGAGCATGTAATTTAGTAATGCACCACCTATTGGTAACCTTGAGACGTTCCAAGAAATGGATTGACGGGGAAGGTAACACGGGCAGTGGAGGTGATTGTTCGTGTGCATTTTACAGGGATCCCTCAAACCTAATCTTGGGTCACAAGTCCCAGGCACTGCTGTGGTTTCTTCCTCTGCAATACGATGGACTCGATACCCTACTCATATATATTCGGTTTCTATCGTTTATTTGAGTTCCGCACTTGCATCTCCCAGAACTTTTAAACGGCTCAACCGATTTTCATCAAACATTTCTATGAACACTCGCACATAATTCACCTTTACTGGAAATAAACTAAATTGAAATCGCTTCAACCGTTCGGCAGCTATGATGCCATAGACAAACACACACACACATACGTCAAACTTATAACACCCCTCTTTTTACGACGGGAATTGATAAAAACACCCGACTCAGACCCTTACGGATGTCACCTTTTCCGCCATTGCGTTATTCAGGCCGAGAGGAACATCGCCGTAACGAACTCATCATCGTGAAAAAATTTTTCAGTGATCCTTCCAATCTGTCATTTATGCGTTGCCGTATCTCACTTCAGTAATAAAAATCTGTTACAAACGACACTACAAAAATTTCCACAAAAAAAAATGACACCCCTCCTCTGGATTTATGTTTGTCGTTGGGAACTGTCAACAAAATGGCCTCATTTTGTCACGTATTATTATATCTCGTCCAGTCAGAGGGAAAAGTTCATTTACCAGTTACAATCTGTTGCGTTGTAGTCACTTAACCGACTTCAAAATGGAGAAGGTTCTCAATTTGACTGTATCTTTTTTATGTTTGTTACACCAGAAATTTCTAATTGGTGAACCAATTTTGATGATTCTGTCAATATTGAAAGATTCCATGTCGATAGAACATGCTAAAAACTCATTAGGAAATTATTCTGAACGAAATCGGACAACACCTTTTGAAGTTATTTAACAAATACGTTTATAGCGTATCAGATACGGAACCCTTCTATATAAGCGTGTCTTGACACACTTTTGGCCATTTTTCTTTAGCATGCAATCAAAAGACATAGCCATTTATGTCACGTTTCCAATACATTTGCAAAGGGAACCAAAACCTATAGAGTACTTTCCCTTGACCCAGAATGATGAAATTTGGCACGAATCTATATCGAAGTTCAAGTATGGAAAAGGTTCCAAAAACCCTAAATTTGTAAAAAAAAAAATTGCGGTGACTTTGTCAAATTAAGACACCCATCTTAGAACATATAGAGGACGGTTTATAAATGTAAATATTTTTTAAATATTATTATTACATTAATTTATTAAAAAGTATCAGGTGTGAGTATCAGGTAAAACCTTTATTATATGCTATAATATATAATATGATGATGATGAAGACTTCATTTTTTGGATACTCAATAGATTCAGTCTTTCAATACTAGGCTATCATATTCCGACAGTGCTATTACAGGAATTGTAGGGTATATTTTGAGCTCTACCATAAATCTACGACGCGGTGTAATATTGCGTGTGTCGACCGGCGATTGACGCCTCCCGATAGACCGATAAATTAGTTCAGTATCCTATTACGTAGCTATTTCTATAACCATAAGTATACGTTGTACCCTTCTAGGTTTCATGTCTGTATCTTCTATTAAACATCATTCGTTGTTCATTAAACCTTATAAACAGCCAAATCATTTAGAATTTTGTTTGTTTCGATTTATTCCTTATATTTTCGGGAGGGTTGAAAAGAACTGAAATGGAATAATTGCATTCAGCGACTCGTGATACAGGGAAAAGCAAAAGTTGGGCACTAGAGGTCGAGGCAGCTCACACATGCGATGGACTGACCTAATTAAGACCGCTGTAGGCGGTCCCTTACATAAGTGCACCCAAGTATCGAGTAGCAGAGAGTAATAACGAGGTATTATTAAGAAAATAACAGCTTCACTTGACAACCTGACTACGTGATGAGCACGACCGCTCTACCAAATCGAAGAAGAAGTTAAAAGAAAAGAATGAAAGATAAAGTCAAAAGATAGATAAGAGCGTGAGGAGGTCGAGGCCTACTCAGCGGTCGGCATTTGAGTCGATCGCTAGGTTAAGTAGCTCTTGTTGCGACTGTGTGATAGATAGACCCATTCTAACACTGAATTATATCTCATATCCAACCTCATCCGTGTTTCGGAATGCACGTAAAATAGCGGAAGCCGATTAATAGCAGTAAGTGATATTAATCGTGAAGTTGCAGAGATCGTGGGTGTTCTAAGGATGACGTCAGATCATCTTAACTCGCCCTACAGTCACATCCTCTGCAATCTAAGCCGACCCTGGTACTAGACCGGGATAACGCTAGGGAAAAGAAGATAAATAGATAGATAGAGCACGACAGCTTTTAACCTAGTACACCAATCTTTTTATTGTCATAAACTCCAGACATGTTCCAGTTTTATTCGTGTGTAGAGAAAATAGCGTAAATATTTTACCTGCGTTCCCGCTCCAAACGTTGCACTGGATATAAATCAAGCGAATGTTGGCGAGCTGGACAAAATAATTTGCACAAACTGACAAACGGCTGACGTTTCTAGTTTACTCGTGACTGGCTACATAGCGCAATACGGGGACACCGATTTTATCTCTACCACTAGGTGTTCGCCTGCGACAGTATTTGTTACTTTATATTCTTATTCGGATTCTTATTCCAATCTGTATAAAAGGCAAAGTGAATGAAACAGCTGTCCGTTCGACCCTTATTTATGGAGCAGAATGCTGAGCCATAAAGAAAGTACAGACAAACAAGGTGGTCCATGACGGAGATGAAGATGTTAGATTGGGCAGGAGGTGTTATCCTGGAAGACAGGGTGAAAAACGACCATGTCCGAGGAAGCTTTAAGATCCGCCCTATCGAAGGCAAATTGACAGAAGCCCGTCTCAGGTTTTTTTTTATGTTACAAGGGGGCAGACGAGCAGGCAGCAGGCACCGAAGTGCCTACCGGCGCCCATGGACATCTACATTTCATTATAAATATATTGTTAGGAATTTTAAGACATTACGAAGCTATAAAGTGACGTCATTGCTACTTGCATATAATGTCTTTAATTAATTGTTATCTAACTGTACCCACTGAGACTATGAAAGGCTTTACACATACATACACACACACATTTCATTTAAATATATTGTTAGGAATATTAGGACATTACGAAGCCATAAAATGACGTCATTGCTACTTGCGTCTAATGTCTTTAATTAGTTCTTAGCCAACTGTACCCATTGTGACTATGAAAGGCTTTACACACACATTACATTTAAATATATTGTTAGGAATATTAGGACATTACGAAGCCACAAAATGAAGTCATTGCTACTTGCGTCTAATGTCTTTAATAAGTTCTTAACTGCGTGTACCCATTATGAATGTAAAAGGGTTCGTTAGACGCATACCGGGCTCAGACAGATGTGATAAGGTTTTGACAGTGCGAGACTTATGGCCTCAGTCAGTACCTCAAAATATGCTAAACGCATGTATAGACTTTGTGAGTTCAACATATAATCATATAATAAGCTAAAACCTCAGTATTTCCATCAAACAGCCACATACTCGTAATAACCTGTACTTCTATTAAAGAACCATAAATTACCTCAGCACTTTAAATTAAAAACAAAGAAGATCAGCACTTTTAAAAATAAATAAATATGTAGGACTATATGACTCACGAACGTCTGTCCCTAAGGTAGACAGCTTAATGCCTGTGTTATAGGTAACAGCCGCCTGTTACACACAAATATTCATTTTTTGAAAATATACTAATACATACATATGGATAACACACCCAGACTCGAGGCGGGAATTGAACCCACGACCCCCGGAACGGAAGGCACGGTCACTGCCAACTACGCAAAGAGCCAATCAAATAAATCTAAAAGCTAAGTAATTTCACCAAACAACCCGTAATAACCTATACTTTTATTAAGGAACCGTGAATAACTTCAGCATTTTAAATTAAAAACCATTATAACAAGGTCAGCATTTTTGTTATAATATTTATCAAAACAACATATAATAAGATTAAGTACCTTTATCAAAGACCCATATAATAAGCTTAGTACTTTTACGAAGCAACCATAAAATTTTTGAGATACGCAACTCGTTAGCTTTTGTATTCGGGCCTCATTAAATTCGGGTATTTGGTTAGGATCACAGTTCAAACACCGCCTCACGCCGCGCTATAACAGATTTGCGCTTAAATATTTAAGGAGTTTTGGCTAGCACCGTTTACGATAATAAACAAGCTCTTTTATTAACGCCCCTTGCGGACTGATTTTTAGGCTTTCAAAGTGAACGCCCACGTTTCACGTTTTACTCGTATAATGTTTTACAAATTGCGATATCATAGAGATAGGAAAATATATTAATTTTTATTATCATCCTTAAGTGTGGGAAGGGCACACCGATTTGGAAGAAATAAAAAAAAGTTGAGTTAATTCATTATTACTTATGAATATTTATATATTATTAAGTGAACCGTGAACTTTAGGTACCATTTTACGATAATTGCGAGGACTCCGGAGTATGAATTTTGGCACAATCGTAGTTTATATATAGGAAGGTGTGCGAATGCTAATATTTCTTTATAATATGTGTGGGAAGGCACACCAAGGTGGAAGGTTTTTGACGAGGAATGAAAGGTGGGAATTTATCGCAATCGGAAAGATTTACAGACCACGAGGCAAGTAACATTGAGTTTTAAGTTTACCCACTCTTTTATGGGTATATGCCTCGATAAATGGGCTAACACTGAAAGAATTTTTCTACTAGTAGTTCCTGAGAAGAAGTAGAATTCTTTCATAAAAATGGATGCAGTTTGAATTTACATAGAAGTAGTTCAATTAGACATTTACTAATGCGCTAGGATGGAATTCGCACGCATTAGCTATTTTCAAATATCTTTTTAGTCTTGAATAATGACTGTTTGGTTCTGCCTTGAATTATAGGTACAGAAGATTCGAATTCAAGTGATGACGGATTTACGATCGATTCCAATAAATATATTCTATGCGTATATTTTGAGACACATGATGTATCTTTCGTCAGCTCGTTAAATTATATTTTTAGATTTCCTTCACAAATAGACCTGTCCCGATAAATGTGCACTAAAAGTTTTAACTGAAGGTATTCGTAATTCAGATAAAATAGAAAGTTTATCGATCCGCGCTTTAGAAGTCGTAGGCGTTAGCGAAAAATTCTTTCAGTGACAAAAAGCCCATTTATCGAAGAAGGCTATATCATCACGTTAAATTTGAATCTATTATTTTGTTTAATAATTTTGCGCGAATGCATCGCGGGCACAGCTACTAATTCGTATACAACGAATTCATTTTACTTTATTATACAATAGGCTAGCTATATATACATATGTACGTACGAGTGTATATTAAATTAAATTCTTACTAAGTTTTGAATCAAATTAAATAATTATACCGGGACACAGTACAACCGCGTAAAGTCTAAGGGCTAAAGCTAAACCATCTAAATTAAATCAAATTTAATTTATTCTCTTTGGATTTTTACAACACTTGTGGAAGTCAATCTTATGCCGGAGCCAGACATAGCTCAGTGTTTGTAAATTTTTGTCCTTGAAGACTACAAAGTATTACAAAATTTTGCGCAGCTACACAAAGCTGCCGGCCACACATGGTCATTGAAATGATCATTTAAATGAAGCTATGTCTGGCTCCGGTATTAGCATATTTTAAATAATCTGTTGATATTTTGATGCTAAGTTTACCAGAGACTCTTGCACTCTGGTCTAAGAGCTCAATTACAAAGTCTAGGAACCCATTACAAAAAAAAAACAGTTTATGCTCTTAAGATATTAGTAAATCCGGAGCCAGATATAGCTTCATTTGAATGATCATGTAGTGTGACCGGAGACTTTGTGTAACTGTACAAAGTTTTGTAGTACTTTGTAGTCTTCAAATACAAAAATGTACAAATACTTAAGCTGTCTGACTCCGGCATTAGAAAAAAACACGCTCTTCTCTTCTCTCTTAATAAAACACACGCTCTTTAACTTCTTACCTCACACAATTCTTCTGAGGAATCATTTGTGTAAGTAACTGTACAAAATTTGGTCGTACTTTGTGGACTTCAAGGAAAAAAATGTGCAAACACTTTGAGCTATGTCTGGCTGCGGTATCACACTCAATTGCAAAAGACTTATACGTATAAAGATATGTTCTGTAAGCGATGTGATAGTGTGTGATATATGTGTCGTCCACGAAAAGTTTTATTGGCAAAGTTCACGGATTAGTTAGGCTCTCATGTATAGACGCGTTGTCCTCTCCGACCGAGGAAATTATTTATGGAATTGTTTTCCTCGGTTTATTTATGGAATCGCCTGGCGTTTTCATTACGACGGAAATGGTATTAGCAGCTACTTATGTCTGTAACTTCAGCATTCGACTCTTTCCAAGTTTATTGAAGAACTAGCTTCTTTAGTCCCCGACTTCATGACCGCGTGATTTTGTTAAATTATGACTTCGAATTTTTTGTGCGGATCCCTAATTTTTATTAGTTAAGTAGCTGAATTGGCCTAGAGGCTCCATAGTTTACCCGGAACGAAAGGACAGACAGATATTGTTTTTAAACTCGTGTGCTAATTTATTTAATTTAATTGTAACTAAAATTAATACTATTGGTAACCTACTACACATATTTAATTAAAAATAAACGGTATTCGTAGCAAATTAACACGAGTGCATTATTTATTCTCTTTGGTAAGGAGTGTAATTTACTTTTCTTTGAATTAAATCCCTGTTTACCCTCATTTATAAATCTTTTTTTGCTAAATTTGAAATATCAAAGTTTTACAACAGCGTAGAATGCGCGCCATTTGTTTTTTTTCGGTTTCATTCGATCGATTTTTATTTTCAGCCAGTATCTTTTTGACCCAATGCATACATTTCATATGAAACTTAATGGGAGACATTAAACCTCTGTGGTAAATTTACATCAGAATAGAAAACAATACATTATTGAAAAATTACGCAACTCTGAGGTTTCATACAACATTTTCTGCTGTGTTTTGTATTCTAAGTAGAAAACATGTCCTTTATAATCGGTTTTGTAATGATTAATGATAAGATTCCTGCATAGTTGAGACGAAAACATTAAAATATGCAGTCGAAATAAAGAACTCCTCTTTGTAGCTAAGGTAATT
Source organism: Charaxes varanes (assembly GCA_024363005.1). Lineage (NCBI taxonomy): Eukaryota > Metazoa > Arthropoda > Insecta > Lepidoptera > Nymphalidae > Charaxes > Charaxes varanes. Next base: position 11,856 of record JANCMC010047599.1, on the reverse strand, counting down.
GAAAGCACATTTAATATTCCCGTTTGAAGCCATCTTTGTCCATTTAAAAAATGTAATAACTAAGTGACATCATGGAAATTAGTCGCGCATTACAGAAAAAGTCCGCGTAAAGTCTCTTACAATTTATAAATGTATCGAGATTAAAATGAATGGAGCAAATTCGGAAACGAGGGCGCTTACAGCATACCCCATTACAATACACGACAACGTAAACATGCCGACACGACTCACGGCACGACACGATGCGATTCTTTTTTTTGAAAACTAATAATATTTATTCATAAATTTGAAAAAAATATATAAAGTGTTTAGATACGTTTGTGCTCGACACATTCTTCCAAATATTGCGTTTTTTTAAAGAACTGAGATCCTTTATTTATAAAACAAGGAGCAAAATGGTTCACCTGAGTGACTACCGAGGCCCATGGACACGTGCAACACCAGAAGGCTCGTAGATGCGATGCCAAGCTTTAAGGAATGGTGCTATTTTCTTACTATCGGTTCGGAAACGTTTTACAGATAAATTCTCGAGGTTTGAAGTTACTAGAAAATCGCACAACTGTGGACTTATGTTTAGAAGAATCTTCGAAGCCACTTACTAAAGAGAATATTACTCATAATACAAAAGAAAATATTACTTTTACACGACAGGAGTTTACTCCGTTTGATTTTACTATCAGTTAATTTCCATACCCCGGGCTCACGTGAATAAAAAAATAATTTGAGGTTTCCTTAAGAACGCGTGAAAGTGTTTTAATATGGTCCTTTGAGCCGGATCACATTAAAACACTTCACTATTTCAATCTGTATATATTTATCACTGTACTGACATATTTTATTGTATAGCGTTTTTGAGGAAACTTAAAAACACCGGCCTTAATCGTAATCCAGGATGGATTAGGAGCAAACTTTAAAACAGTCAAATGCAAAGTTTGCGGTGGGAATTTATTTATTTAAAACTTAATTGTACACAAAGATCTATTAGTGGCAGCGCCATGCTTGTAGCCGAATTGGGCCGCCGCGTCCGGGTACCAGTACCTTTTTCTTACATAAGATCGGCGTGAAGTGGCGGCAGTGCTTTCACGTCAAGTGATGGTATTGCTGTCGCGTTTCGTCCGGTTTGTGAGACTTCCCGGTGGCCTAAACTCGTCATTAAGGCCGGCAATGCATCTGTTTGCCTCCTGGTCTTGCAGATATCCAGGGGCGTCAGTAGGTACTTAGCTGCCAGCTGCCTGCTCGTTTGCCCCTTGTTACATAAAAAATAAAAGACAATGACAAAAAAATATTGCGTGTGTATGTATACAAAGGCGGTCTTATCGCTTAAAGCGATCTCTAAAAGACAACCTAGGCAAGCGAGGATTTAAAGAATCAGAAAGGGTGGAATTGTTATGTAAGTGACGATATTCAAAATGTCGTATAATGTAAAAAGCTAAATATAGCTAAATGTGAAGACGGTCAGGCAATTATGGACGGCTTAGGAAGTTATGATCCGGGAGACACAGAGTTATCTCTTTCGGCTTTGATTTGTTTGTTTGTGGATACATCTGAATAGGAGGCATTAATTTTCTCGGCTTATTCGCAGCCGAACCAATTAAAGGTAGGCATTTGTCTGTATTTCTATCCACTGCCTAAGATATTCGGTACATTTTGGTGTAAGCTAATAGGATTTGATATAATACAAGTACAATACAAATGAAGTGTTTGTGATGAATCTTCAGCATCATCCACAGTCCTTTCCCTCCCACTGCTGGGTATAGGCCTCTCCCCGTTTGTACCACTCCTTACGGTCTTGAGCCAATCTGGACCAGGTTCGACCCGTAAAAGACATTATGTCATCGACCCATCTGGTTGCTGGACGACTACTGCTCCATTTTCCTGTCCTCGGCCACCAGTCACTGCCTTACTCCACCTGTCATCACTTCGTCGGGCCAAGTGCCCTGCCCAGCTACACTTGAGGTGCAACACTGTTTCTCTGATGTCTCGAATTTTTCTCCATCGTCGGAACTCAGTGTCAGAGACAACTTAACGCCTGTTATACACAAATATATATATTTTGTACAAATATACAAATACATATATAAAGATAATACACCCAGACTCGAAGCGGGACTCGAACCCACGGTCCCCGGAGCGGATGGCACGGTTACTGCCCACAGCGCCAACGGGCCAGTCCTTAGTCAGTTATTATTTTTTTTTAAAGTAGAAAAGGATATTATCTCACTCATATCGAAATAAATGTCACGACAGAATTCCGTTGCCGATATCTGATAAAATCTTCGCTGAAACTTTTACACGGAAATAAGAGTGGGAAACTCTTGAATCGTTTCTTTGGGAAAAAATCTTCCCGAGCACCTGCAAGTGAATTCGTCTAACCGACGATCAAACGGAAATGAGATTTCGGTCCCATTGAAATTTAGGAGAAACTTCAATGTAATATTTAACTTAAACGTTTCTGACAGATCTCTTTTAGCAGAGAAATATCTATCGACTTTCAAAAAGTGGCATTCATTCGATTGAAATATTTATTTTCGTCAATTTTTTTTTGCTCAGCATTGAAGGCGAGAAGTACTATGTGTTTAAAGTGACAATTTCTTATGAAAATGTTAAATAATATCCTTCTACCTTTAGATGCAACCTGTGTCTTTTGGGCATCGCTTCACTTTACCTTTAATGCCGGAGCCAGACATAGCTTCATTTGCATGATCATTTCAATGATCACTTAGTCTGGCCGGAGACTATGTGTAGCTGCGCAAAGTTTAGTAAAACTTTGAATGAATGAATGAATATATTTTATTATACTACAACACAACGTACAAAAAGAAGGATAGACAATACAAATATAAGTACAATGTTGCAGTATAATCGGCTGTCTTATCGCTTCAGAGCGATTTCTACCAGATAACCGATTTTTGTACTTTGTGAACTTTGTAGTCTTCACGGACAAAAATGTAGAAACACTTTGAGCTATGTCTGGCTCAGGCATAAGCCAGAGGTTGGTAAATTTTTGACAGGCAAGGGCCACATTAGTAAAAACGAGGTGCTGGCGGGCCATATCGTTAAGCAATTGGATGTCGGCTGCCAAACTAATACATAATTATACGGTACCGAATTAAAAAGGCTAAACTTTAGTACATGTGTTTTTTACTTCAATTGTAGCAAATCTCGACAGAACTTACCGCGTGTGTGATGTAATTTTTGGTTATTTATAAGAATGGTGTTAGCCTTGTAAGAAACAGCGCGGGCCACAAAGAGAGGGTTCGCGGGCCACGCATTGCCGGCCGCTGCTCTAAGCTATGCGGTACGATGTCTTGTAAAGACATTCATGAACTGAATTTTTAGCTTAAAATACATATGATTCTGTATGAAATTGTTCATCACATTTTCCTATTGTTAGCGTTATTTATAAATGTGTATATTGTTAACGATATACAACTGCCGTCTGCAATGGACTGTTATAGCATCACTTCGAGCCCCTTGTTCGCCGTTCTCACATCGCCATTTAATTACGTTGTGCCAAATAGCCGAATTTCTTAGCATTCCATAGATTCACCCTGCGGATACCGAGTCACAAGAAAAATCACGTGCAGAGAAAGGAACCATATCAGTGCCTGGGACTTGCGATCCAGGTGTAGATTTAAGAGTACTCTTTATAGTGGCCACCAACACTCACCTTGACTGCCAGTGCACGCTCCCCTGCCTGGCCAGATCTGGCAAGATCCCACTAGTACGAGTTTAGATAGCCTTTCGAATAATAATTTTACATGCAACGTATACTTCGGTGAATTTCAACCCTTTATGACGCTACTAAGACAACTTAATTCTCAGTCACAAGCACTAGTACTCTATGTCTACTTTGGGTATCACTAACCTATACTTATTATAGTCGCTAGTCTGCGCTGTCTGCAATAAAGCGCTCTAGCCAATGCGGCCGCCCGTATACGATTGCAATAAGATCAAATTATTTATAAACATCCTTATCTCATTGCGGTGACTAACGACGTATGGAATTCAGTCAAACGCATACATACACACTAATATTTTGGTAGATTTTCTGCGCTCGTTCCGCATTGAAATGAAGCTGTATAGAAGATTAAGGCATGTGGCTAAAATTTCACGGTCTTTTACACTGTCTGTATATAAGTCGTGCGGTAACACCGAACCTATAAGGATTTCTAATAATTTTTATAAAAAAAACGAGTTTACTTTGACCACGCGACTGAAGTAAAACTTTTTTAGCTCCATATATGTATATATGTCGCAGTCTGGGTGTAGCTTAATTAGCCATTCAATTAACAGCCTAAGTTCTTTATTAAATAGCGCTGTTCAACTAGCTTCCTGAATGACATTCAGTCATTTAATCAAACAGGTAGACATGGATCGATGATTGCCTAGCCTGTTCAATTTTAATGAAAAATAGTACAATGGAAGAGTTTAGTGATAATAAAAAAATGAACATTGGCACTCCGAGAGTCCCAACAGAAGTGAAAACGAATCGTCAAAGGTGTCGGTAACGGTGACGGTGACAAAAAGTCGAAAGAATTCGAAAATAAACAGGCATTGATTGAACGGCTGATTTAACTAATTGGCTACAACACGCACATATATATATATTCGCCGTGCCGAATCACGCTTTTCGTAACGCTCTGGTCAGGCATTCACCCGCTATACTACTAACTCCCCAAGCGTGAGTAAAAAAGTTTTACTTAAATAAATACCAATTATATATAAAAAGTAACGGATATCATGCATTTATTCTAAGGTTAATCTTATACAAGATCACTATGTTACAGGTAGGATTAATTATGACTTAACATTGATTAGGTATGTAGATTGTCCGACATCGCAGGAAATAATTGCAATAGACTGTATCTAATTATAAATAATTTTATCTCTATTGAGATGACTAATGGGCTAAACATTTTGTTCTTGTTATTTGTATTTTACATTTAGTATAGGAAAAATGTACGTATATTTTTAATACATAATATTTTAACTTTGACCTAACCAATGAGCTCACTAAAAACGATTATAAAACCAGCTTATACGCGGTAGAGGTAGGAGCAAGGGGTATACCAGCAAAATCCCTATACAGCCTACTAAAAGACCTTGGCTTGTCTTATTTCAGTTCACAATTATAATAAATAAATTTAATTTAGAGTGAATTGAAACCATGCGATGGACCGACCAAATTAAGACCGCTGCGGGCGGCTCTTACATGAATGCACCAGGCTATCGGGTGGCAGAGTGGCGAGCTGTCGTTGAGAAACTAACGGCTTCCTTTGACAGTGTGACTACGTGATGACCACGACCGCTCTACCAAGAGTGTATCGAAGAAGAAGAATCTTGAGATACCAGGATAGGAAAAATTCCGATAACCGTAAATTTGAAGTTCTATTATAAAAGGTCCCGTGGTGTCGCGGGACACCAAAAAGGAACGAAGTTCCTTATTACATCAAGTTGTAGTCGAAGTAAAAATAAAATGATTGTTTGGTATATCTGAATATTTATAATATTCGGATATAAATTTAAATGCATAAGCGGACGTTTTTTGCCGGCTAGGGTACTCCTCCCCATCCTCCTATAGGGAACTTCGTTCCAAAACTCTTGTAAAAAGTATAATCTCATAACCTGGTAACGTGATGGTACGAAACCTTTAGTGCGCGAGCCTGACTCGCACTTGGCTGGTTTTTTATCTTATAAATGTCACGATATTTTATAAGAGTTCCTTTTCATTGTTTATACACGTAAATTAAGTAGAGGAATATCGCAGGGACAACGGCAGCGAGACGGGGCGCTGGGTGAAGCTGGACGACGGCGACGTGTCGGAGTGCGCCATGCACGACGACGACGAGATGAAGGCGCAGTGCTTCGGCGGCGAGTACATGGGGGAGGTAGCCATACCCTACGCCGTACTGCTCCCGTCGCTTGGTGGAATTAGTTCAAAATTACAGCCAAACATAGCGACGTTCGGTCGCATCCATCGCGTGATTGGCTCAAAGGCTTAAGTTACTTTACATTTTGAAATTTAGAAAGGCAATATAGTTGATGCAAATGTAAGAAACTCTCTGGCCGCTCTATGAAAAGTAAAGTGGACTTACTTTTCATAGAGCAGCCAGACCGGCTTCACTAATTTGGGGATTCTCTTTTTCCACATCATATTTTAAAAAATAAGAAAAACGAAATATGTAACATTCCTATTTGTATATTGTTTTTAGGTATTCGATTCGACAGTAAAGAGGGTTTCGTACAAGAGACAGAAACGGTGGTGGAACGCCTACATGCTGTTCTACACGCGGAAAGATACCATCGAAACCTCAAGTCTAGAACAGACCTTGCAAAGCATGACCCTCAAGTAAGTGCACCTGTGGATTTATTACATCTATAGTCAATTTTCGTATTATCATTAAACGAGCTTATAATGCAGACAATTTTGATCGAGAAATTAGACTTGGATCTATTGCGTGGGTACATTTGGCCCGTACGTTGCAGGGAGAGCTCGGTGCCGCGGCCCATCTGGAACTCGGTGCGGCGCAGCAACATCGCATTCTCGCACAACCAGGAGCTCCTAGATGTGATGCCGGCCTTTGAGGAATGAGCACGCATAACGTTAATAAAACCTTCACAACTAACAGATATATACAACAGAAATGTTGATAGCAGTTGACAAATAATACATTGAATATAAGAGATGATAACTAAATAGATACCTTAGTCTTTAAGTACAATTGGCTTAATTTCCTGCCATTCTATGAAACTTATAGTTCTAAGAAGGTACTCTAATCTATTTTAGTTCCTGTTTAGTGAGAAAGAGGTACTGGTACCCGGACGCGCCGGCCCAATTCGGCTACAAGCATGGCGCTACCTCTAATTAAGATGATACACAGACGTTTAGTCGAATGACATGTAGATTCGAATAAGTCACATTATAATATCACATTTGTTATCTACTCGCGGTCGACGTAATTTTTTGTTCACAACTGACGATCCAAATTGCCACAATCATTTGAATTCATTGTGGCATATTTCACACTTCCTCGGCTCAAGTTTGCGCCAAGGTCGGGGGTCTATTTATACTGCGTCATTCGAGTCTCCTCATTAGCTGTAACTCTCTGTGCATGTCTCCGCAACTCGTGTTCTTGTTTCGTTTTTAAAGGACGCCGAGACAATATTGTAAATGTCAATTAGGGTATAAAAATTGGTGACAGTAAGGGCATAGCCACATTGGGTTGGGCCACGTTTAATTGGGTTGAAAAATTTATGTTGACTGAACTTGAATTGCAAACGGTTCGAACGTGTTAAGATGACATTGACGTTACAAATTTTTGTAACGACGTAGGTTTGCAACATGCAAAAAAATTGTAAATTACTTGTGGCTTGCCCCCAGTAACAATAATAAATAATTAAGTTTGTGTAAGTTTGTGAGAAAAATATAACAAGCAAATTTTGAAAAAATATGACCGTGCTCCGATTTCAGACCAGCTTTTGTCGCCTGACACAAATTGGAGGGTCACTTCTTATTCTTCTTCCTAGCGTTATCCCGGTCTGATACCCCCTAAAATTCACTTAAATTGTAAGTAATATAGCTGTGGAGCGAATTAAGATGACCAATTGCCATCTGACGCCATCCTCAAAACCCCCACGATCTCTGCAACTAATATCTCAATACTAATATCACTCAGAGACATTAATCGGGTCTCACTGTTTTACATGCCCTCCAAAACACGAAGGAGATCGGATATCAAATATAAACCAGTGTTAGAATGGGTCACCCATCTATCACCCAGTCGCAGCAAGAGCTAATTAACCCAGCGGTCGACTCAAAGGCCACGACCTCCTCCTTAACACAAATTGGAGGGTAAAATAAAGTATTCCTACTTCTCCTACAAAAAAAAAGTTCCAGGAAAAAAAAGAAAAAATTTGAATTTGAAATTTGAATTGGAATAAAAAATCAACCCAAATCCCAGAACAAATTTAAAGCCAAAGGCGTATAATAATGGAGATTTACTATTAAAACAACATTGTAGACGCGCCGTTCTTCACGCCAGGCCATGTTTACATTATCTACGTAAACAGACGCGATGTTTACAAAAGCGAAAATGAAGTAGCTAAGAAAAATAATCAGTACCGTTGAATACGTCGCGATGTAAACGGTATTAGTTATTGGATCAATGCAATTTGACTTTTATTGATTTTTATTGTACAAAGTAATTATATCTATATAAATAAAAATGAATCGCAAAATGTTTTGGTAAGCGCATAACTTAACAACGCCCGGACCAATTTAAACAATTCTTTTTTTTAAATGTTCGTTGAAGTCCAAGGATGGTTTTTACGGCGAGATAAATCGAATAATTGCCGGGAAAACGCTAAAAACAGCCCTTTTCTTTTTCCCATACAAACGTTTTATAGCTAAAATGTAGAGTCAATTTGAACTTACGGGAACGGGAACGGGAACGGGAACGGGAACGGGAACGGGAACGGGAACGCTATTATTATTATAAGTATGACTATTATTTAAACAATTTTAGAGCTCAAGTTTTTAGCAAAAGGGAGTATTTAACCCAAAAAAGTGAAAATAACCAAGTGTTGCTTTGGCCTATGTATAATAGAACCCATCTATTAATTAATTACTTAATCAATCCTCCATATACTTTATTATAGTAGTAAATGTGAAAATGACTCCGACTGTTACGTTTTCACGCCTAAGCTACTGAACTAATTTTGATGAATTTCTATAAAGGGATAGATTGGCCGTTGGGAATGAACATAGGCTATTTTTTATCTAAAACAAAATTTGACGTAGGCGTTGAACTTTTGTGTGAAATTCCTTCCTTGTTGAAGCTAGAACCATGAAATTATATTTTTGGTTACTGATTTAAAATAAGTAAATACCCGTTTCATCGATTTTTTGAAATAACAACAATAATCTAAAAATTTATATTGGTATCTGCGCAGTTATGCGTGGATGATGCTTTCGTTTATTCCGAAACCTCACCTGTCATCAGAACAGTGGATTTAATTAGCCTAGTCATATCATACACAGACAAAATATATCTACATTGTAATAAAAATTTAAAAATAAATGATTTTTAAAAATGAAATCCGTCTTCGAAAAACGCCAAGAAACTATATCGGTGCCAGCGGTTTAGGGGGAACCTATTTGGCCTGGTACAGACTTCAACACATCTGTAGATGTCCACAAAAATCGGATGAAAGTACTAATTGTTTTAGCTTTTCAGTTCTTTGGCGTATTTTGAAAGTAGTTTTCTTTTTACTAAACATAATTTATTTATAATAAATTGGTAGTTAAGCAAAGAAACTAACACTTATATACTTTTTACAACTAATAACGAAATACGTAACGACTCGTTCTGGTTCACTGATAAGTTATACCGTCATGTAATTTTGAGCCATATAAATACTTAACTATGTTTATATATATAAAGTTAAAATAAGAATAAAAGTTAAAGTTCAACATTTTCTAAATACTTCCGTCCCAAGCATCGGCACTGATAATAAAAGGATGTGTCGTTTGAAAGATTTATTCGTGATCACATTATTTGGGTTCATGCTGATGGAACAAAAAGGGCGGTCCGATTCTGTAGTATACAAGCCCGCCCATTTCATTCGCTATACATAAGAAATAAAGGGAATGGGGTAAAATGGGGGAAAAGAGGGAAAAACTATAGCCATACATAAGCTCTCTTGGTCAGGCGTGAGTCAAAGTTATATAAAGGTGTTCCTTAATAAAGAAATTAGAATATCTGAAGCCGCACTAGTAGGGTCATAAAAAAAGCTTGGCGGAAGAGGAAATACTGGCATTGAAAATTAGCATAATAATAACTGAATATCATTAAGTGCCTGCAATTAAGGATATCCAGGAATTTAATTACAATATTGATATTCGCTACATTACTAATATTTAGTTCATCTATTTGTGTATGTCAGTAATATAAGCAATCCTAGAAATGCGAAAAACGTTTTATTTCAATATTATAAATAACCAAAAAACATTGCACTGAAAGAGTAACACATACTGGTACCCGTACGCGCCGGCCCAATTCGGCTGCAGACCGGAAGGACTGCAAGCGCGGCGCTATCTGTCATTAAATGTGACATAAATAAATGTGCCATAAACGGCTTTTTTTTTCAAATGTTACTATGCTATAATCCCTTTGTCACGCAATGTCACATTTCGATACCCCCTCCTCCCCTTAACGTGTGACGTAATTTATGGATGACCTCTTAGGTGTTATATGTAAAATATTTATGGATTTCGACAAAATTATATTTTAACGTTACAAAAAAAAAAACAATTTATTTTTATTTACTTATAAGCATATGTGCATATGTAATGGATGACTCGTTGTAAATACGGATTGCAAGCGGAACAAATGTGTCATATTTTTGCAAAAATAATTTATATGTATTTACGATATTTATTTTCCTTATTTTAACATCGTCATCGTCTAACGCTCAATTTATACTAATAATTAACGCTCACCATTCAAATACTTGTATGAATCAGGCGGGACTTTGTGAAAATCCACGATAGGCTAGAAAAGAGACGGCGCTTTAGACTAGAAGGGTAAACTAAAAACTTAAAAGGGGACCATACCCTAGGCTAGAAAGGAGACGGCGCCGTAGACTAGAAGGGTAAACTAAAAACTTAAAAGGGGACCATACCCTAGGCTGGAAAGGAGATGGCGCCTTGGACTAGAAGGGTAAACTAAAGACTAAGAAGGAGACCATACCTTGGGCTAGAAAGGAGATGGCGCTTTAGACTAGAAGGGTAAACTAAAAACTATAAAAGAGGACCATACCCTAGGCTAGAAAGGAGATGGCGCCTTAGACTAGAAGGGTAAACTAAAAACTTAAAAGGGGACCATACCCTAGGCTAGAAAGGAGATGGCGCCTTAGACTAGAAAGGGAAACTAAAAAGGGAACCATACACTGGGCTAGTAAGGAGATAGATAAAAAGAAACAGAGAATGTGTGGAAAATTTTTCAAAAATAATTTTAATCAGATAAAACCCTTAATGGTTTACGTAACAACCACTTATGATACGCCTAATTTCCTTGTTGCATATTTTTAAACCTATTGCCAACGCAATACGGAAACGTTTGATACTATAACCTGTCCTGTAAAAAGAGCAAAACCACACAAATGAGGAAAAAAATACCAACTCATTCTAATTTTAAATCACTGCACTATTAAACAAAAACTAAATGATACTACAACGTCTAGTTATAGCAAATTGTATGTGATTTTCTTATATTTTTATTGTATTCCTTTTAAAAGGGAATTTTCTGTTCGTTCTGGATGAAGTAGTCGCTCCGTGCCGGGCAAACCTCGGCGACAGTTGTTTGTATAAAAACTGACTAAATAAGACAGGTTTATATAAACTAAAGTATATCACGCCCGCGACTTCGCAAGAGTAAATTCAGTGATTTTGTCATATATTTCTTTGTGCAAGATCCTAATTATTTTTAGCCTTAGTTGTTCTTTATAAAAGACACCAGTGAAAGTCGCGTCAAAATCTATCCAGGCGTTTCGGAAATCTCTCGTGACAAACAACAAACACACTGATAAAAATATTTATAGTATACAAATCTTGTCCTGACAATATCGAACACAACAAAAAAGAATTATCCAATTTCGTGCAGTCGTTCGAAAATTACGCACGTGCCTACATTTCGGCGATACGTTTTTATAAGATTGTGCCTAGAAACTTGTTACGACGATTAATTTGCAACTGACGCCATCTTTAATACGCCGAAGCCAGATATAGCTCAAAGCGTTTGTACATTTTGTCCTTGAAGACTACAAAGTTCTACAAAACTTTGCGCAACTGCA
>JANCMC010047592.1:0-18535 GCA_024363005.1 Charaxes varanes | reverse complement strand
CTAAGTGCCTACTGACGCTCATGGACATCTCCGAGACCAGAAGGCAGGCAGCAGGCAGCTAAGTGCCTATTGACGCTCATAGACATCTGCACCACCAGGAGGCAAGCAGATACGTTGCCGGCCTTAATGACGAGTTTAGGCCACCGGGAAGTCTCTCAAGCAAAACGAAACGCTACAATACTACCATCACTTGACGTGACAGCATTGTCGCCACTTCGCACCGATCTTATGTAAGAAGAAAGTACTAGTACCCGGACGCGCCGGCCCAATTCGGCTACAAGCATGGCTCTACCTCTAATTAGAAAGACAGGAGTAAAGGAAATGGATAAAGTAAAAGGACATAAAGATAGATGGGGAGGAGAGAAAGCATGCGGATACTACAGTCACAGACGGTATAGAGGGAGTAATAGCAGCTAGGATGCTCTGTGGTCGCGTATCTGTAGTGGATCTGATCAATTATCGGACACATAATAGAAGATCCACCCTCTGGGAGTAAATATAGAAATACATTCGGAAGGCAGGGTCACCGCCGACTGCGCCAATGGGCCAGTCAGATGGAGAGGAAAACTGTAAGGGTTTCTTGTAGGGCTACGGAACCCTAAAACTGAATATATTGAACATAATATCCATAAATAAGTCACCCACTTACCCATTCCATTATTTCCTTTTATACCGAGTGAACCGCTGAGCTTAACCCCTCACTTAATCCCGCAGTATGTTGGCCGCAGTGACTAGAAATCAATGACTCGTCCAACCCCTGTAACCTTTTCATATTAAACTTCACTCAAGCAAGCGGAATATTTATAAAAATAGCCCCCGTCCACTCTATCGTGTTTAGAGCCTACAGGTTGCCTATCATCGTATATAACCAACATACCCACACCCACACATACATATATACACACGGATACACACACACATCCACGTACACACGTGTGTATCACGCACATACACATTCATTATTACATAAACTATTGCACTCGCTAAAATGTATATTAACCTGTTTGTTATTGACAAAAATAACTAATATTGCTTCATCCGAAACTGCACATTTAAAGATTTGTAATACGGACTATTCGTAACACTTATTGTGTTTTATTTAATTAACTTTACTTTATATATTATTGTTTTTATATAAAAACCAACTTACAATTAATAGTCCACGTTTATTTGAATTATCAACATGTACTGCATATTTTTTTTTATATATTTTGACGAAAAATATTCTCATGTTATTTGTTGATAACACAGATTACCGGCTAAGCCAGTTAATGTTATTTTTTTAATTCAAGTATTTTATTGTTTGTATTGAGTTTTCAATACTTTCGGTACTGACTTACATCTATCCAAATCATGCAAGTTCGATGATAAAATATCAAACTCATATACTATTGCCGGAGCCAGATATAGCTTAAAGTGTTTGTACATTTTTGTCCTTGAAGACTACAAAGCTCTGCAAAACTTTGCGAAGCTACACAAAGTCCCCGGCCACACTAAATGAACATTGAAATGATCATTCGTATGAAGCTATGTATGGTTCTGGCATATAGCAATTCTTGATTTAATGAAATGTAATATCCGACTCTCAATATATAAGACGTTTCACGACCTGCCAGTAACAGCTAAAATGTCATTAATCAAACGTCAAAGAAAACTTTTTTAGCCCACATAATACCATTATCTGCTTATTCTAGTCTAGGATCAGGGTCCGCTTAGATTGCAGAGGATGTGACCGTGGGACGAGTTAGATGCCCGATTGGGTGGGAATCGAACCCACAACCCCGGAGCGGAAAGCAGGGTCACTGCCAACTGCGCCAACGGGCAAGTCAAATTCAAAATTAATAAAATCTATAACGTCAAATACAAATTTTCCATTTATTTCCATTATTATGTTCATATTGAACAGAACATTTGAAATTATACCGAATCCATTTACACAACAACAAAGTAAACACAATATAAAACTTGTCGAAATTTGTAAACGTATTGTTTAGCGAATCAAATCTAAAATAATGGAGCAAATATTTGCGCACCAATATAAATAGTTTGAAATTAGATAAATCAGAAGCAAGTGTATTTGCGTCAGTTGATTTAGCTCAATCATATTTAAATATTTATAGAGCTTTCCAAATATACGGTTGGTCCTTAATTTATTTAACTTGAACTTGTATCAAAATTTTTTGTCTCAATACAGCACACCAGCTCCAACATCGTTTGGACAATGTTAGAAAACTCTATTGCTCATTTCAATTCCACGCATTTGATTATTATCTATTGTAGCTACCGCTACATAACGAGATGGCAATTTTGTCGTGTGGAAAGATAAAGAAAGCAAACTAGATGGCGTTGTATGGACAGGTCTACGAACGCGGTACAAATGATGTCGCGTGCCGTACAAAATCCAACTCACGCTAGCTAAGTTTCTATGTACGCATACTATATATAGACCTCCCGACGAACAACTATCAGTGATCCCCGCCCGTTGACGTTGTGAAGGTCACTCTGACCAACAGCATTACACCATCAGAAAAAAAAGTATAATTCTAACTATTTTATGCCCCATTCTTGTTGAAACCTGCAAACTGAAGATATGTTTCGATCACTTTTCATTGGAATCAGTTAACAGAAGACTAGAAACTATATGTATAACAATAATAAATTAACAATTCATAAGTGGACTACATCTATAATGTTAAAAATTACGATACTCAGTCAATATAGCCACTTATTATGCACACTGACCGTATGTTTGCATTGTTAACAACGTGTGCCAAACTGGTATGGCTTGAATTAACACAATAAATGGACTATAAATAAAAGCATAATAATGTAATCATATACGTTACTTGTCTATTAAATTGCGTTAAAGAGTTATGGACTTTTCTGTTCTGAATTGAAAAAGGATATTAAAAGCTGCTCTACTAGGATCATACTTTATTTGGTGAGGCAGGAGACAAAACATTGAACGTGAAGACCCGATAAATAATGCCGATATGCTTTTTAAATATATCTATTTTTATCTCGTAGACAATAAATAGTATATGATTTTTTAACAGTTGCAAAGCAATAGTCTGGTTTTACGATAGTATCTTCTAGATATGATTCCATTAGCATTACATTAATTAATTATAATATTTGTTATATATTATGTTGACTTTGCACTCCAAATTTCGAAATCAGATGGATATAATGGAATTTTTAATGACAAATGTTTGCCAATGTTGAACGAGTTTGCGGTCTTTAATAACGAGTTCATATATAAGCCTATATTTGTTGTCAGAGCGTAGTACTATTACTCTATTATCCGACCGTTTTAAAAATCTCTGAGAGCGGTTCAAAGCCTTTTCAACTCTGACATACCAGAGCTTACAGTTTTTCTTTGAAGGTCCCACACTTAAAGGGAGTTTTCCGTCGTCTTTAATCTTAATAATAATTGGAACTATCCCCTCTGTTTTCTCTTTATTTTAATAAATCAGTTTCCTTGTTAAATCAGAATTTAATAAAAACAGATTTGGAAAAACCAATTACTTAATAGATACAATCAGGCGTTACATTGTGGAAACCGATGATATGCATAAAAATCTAAACTGCTCTGCTTAAATCCGCTAATCAGCATAAGCTGATAATTGGCGTATAATCGCGAATTTAAAAAAAAGTAGTTTAGTTTTTCATTTTAAAAAAAAACTTTCTTAATAAGCTGTAATACTCACATGTGCTTTTAAAACGCAGTTTAACAAATACACCTATTAATAACACTTTCCAAACTTTTTTTTAATAGCAATTGAATTATTTTAAATTAACAACTAAAGACACTCCACCGTCAATAAGTAGGCCCTTTTTTGCAATGGCGAGTATAGCATGCAATTACTTACTATTATTTATGAGCTAGTAAGTCAAATTCAAATATTCTATTCAATTTGGCTGGTCTATCAGAACATGAACGTCAATTTTTATTCAGAAGCAGCAAATATGCTTAAGAATTCCTAGTAGCGGTGTAAACCGCATTTACGCGTACTCGTAGTTTTAAATATCCAATAATTTACGCGAGATTTTATTCGTTAGATAGCGAAAGAGACCTTACTGATGTAACGAGCAATGCGCACGGACTATTTGACATTGAAAATCAAAATTAATTATTCGCAGCTGATATTCTATCACGACAATCAGTGTTGATAATTGTTTGTAGGGCTCCGTGGAGGGGATGTTGAAAACGTAACATTAGAAATATAACAAATAAGATTTTGTTTATTTATAAACGTTAGCATGCAGTTCATTGAAACCCTGACCTCTTAACTAGGTAAGCCCGTATCGTAGGGGCTAGTGCCGTCCCTAACATTGACAATTTTCTACTAAATTCTAAAGAAATATATTGTTTGAAATCTAAGACTTTATATAACACTTGTGTTAAGAATGACAAATATACAACGGACTAGCAGTGCCCATATCTTCGTCTGCGTAAAGTTAGGTAAAAAAAAATAGATTAAATATTAGCGTGAAGATATATAGCCTACAGCCTTGCTAAATATCTAAATAACACTGAAAGAATTTTCCAAAACCGACCAGTAGTTCCTGAGATTAGCGCATTCCGAACCGAACAAAACGACAGACAAACTCTTCAGCTTTATATATTAGTATAGATTTCCGAACACTGAACAATTATGTACTTAGATGAAAAATAATATGCTAATGATAACATAATGGAATAAAGTTTATACGGAACCCTATGAGGGTATAAAATTGATTAAGAAATTGAATTATGATAATAGAAAAAAAAACAGGTCTAAAGATATAAAGAAGTGTGATAAATTTTAAGTGAACAAAAAAGAATCAAGTATTTTATACAGCAGTGCTCCTTTTAACGGCATATTATTGAATATTTTTCTCAGCCTGCCTCTCAGGGTACACAGTAAGAAATAAATATGGGCTCATCCATAGATGACGTCACATATTAAATGGGGGGGGGGGGGGGCTAGAGTATCCCCAAAATGAGAAAAGCGGGACGAGGGCGGGCAGGGGGGTTGTGGCCCCCAAAGTCAAAATAACAGCTAAACGGGTTTCCGATGTGCCTCAACGCACGTTTCGCTTCGACACTGAAGCATCATCAGGAGATAGACTCTACAAAGGTTATTCGTGAAGTCACATCACACAAGAAGTTACAGTCACACATAGTCTAGTAGATAAAG
The DNA here is from genome assembly GCA_024363005.1 of Charaxes varanes. Taxonomy (NCBI): domain Eukaryota; kingdom Metazoa; phylum Arthropoda; class Insecta; order Lepidoptera; family Nymphalidae; genus Charaxes; species Charaxes varanes. Next base: position 13,352 of record JANCMC010047592.1, on the reverse strand, counting down.
TTTTGTATGCAACGGTTTATATCCAGGTCAAAAAAAGGTCGTGGTGTCTCTTTTTACGATGCTTGCCAAGGTTCGCAACGCAACTTCCGAAACTGGCCTTTTTCGAACCCTCTTGTCCAACTGTTGCATAAAATAATATAACTATTTTACATTAAAATAAACGCCATCTGAAGTGTTTTTTAATATTCGTCCGTCGCTTAGCTAGATGTAACGAGTTGTGTTATATGAAATAAGGGACCGTGCGGTGCTCGTGTGTTGTAACTTAAAACTAACAGCGACGGAGTACACTTGTGGAACTAAAATGCTGTCGGTACCCGTGCGCATTGTACTGTCAGTTTATTTCTCGTATATAAAAAGTGGACAACATTTCTCGGCTCAATGTTGAATTGTTCAACTAAGGAAGTACATACGTTTTAATAGTAATACAAAAGCCAAACAATCTTCACGTCTTCTTCTCTTCTGTTCTTCATTCTGGCGGTCTAGCACTAGGGTTCGCTTTCAGCGTAGGGCATATATCAGTGGGGCGAGTTGAGATAACCTACTGCCATCTGACGTCATTCTGGGAATCCCCACGACATCTACAATAACACGACACGTCTAATGTCCCGCAGTGACATTACGTGTAAGTTTTATATGTCTTCGCGTATTGTTGTAATCTCGGTAGTGAGTTATAATATAGAGCGAATAAATAAATAAATTAATGAATATCGTGTCGTGTACCGTAATGGAAAAACGCACGTACAAACCGCTTTTCTTTCCAGATGCATTACAACTATGCACTACGTTGGACATTTTTTCAAGTAGATGTGTTTAAAAACTCCAGCTTTATATTTTTAACGTTTTACACTTAGCTCTTCTACAACATCATATGTCTGAATAATTAAAATATTTTTAACTATTAGAATAGTTTCTCGTATAACTTTTAAACCATTCTAAAGCATTCTTTAATCGCCCACTGTTGGGCGTAGACCTTCCTTCTTTTATATCACTCTCCCCTGTTTCTTGCTATTCTCATCCTTAATGCTTCGTACTTAATTATATCTACCTAGCTGTGCCTGCGACTTTGTCCGCGTAATATTAGGTGAAAACATTTAGCGTGATGATATAAACATACATATATTATATATCCTAGGCCTAGACCTATAGTCTTCCTCGATAAATGGGCTATCTAAAACTGGAAGAATTTTTCAAATCGGACTAGTAGTTCCTGAGATTAGTGCGTTCAGGTAAACAAACAAACTTTTCAGCTTTATATATTAGTATAGAGTATAGACATGTATACTTAAATTAAAAGTTAAGGTAATTCAATGGTTTCTCAACGTGACGAAAGAATCTTTAAAATATTTCAGAATTAAATTTGCGCACAAAACTAAGAAGCGAACCATTTCTTTTTGTTTTTCTATTAATTAGTATCTAATCTTTAGACTGGCCCGTTGGCACAGATGGCAGTGACCTTCCACTCAGTGGGTTGTGGGTTCGATTCCAGCCTCGAGTCTGCATATATTATCCACATGTATGTATTTATATGTTCGTAAAATAAAATATTTGTGTATACCACCCACCTAACTCAAAACCACTATAGATAGGTACCAAAGTTTGGACGAATGCAACGGCTGTCGCATTAACGATATCTATATATAAATAGGCAAAGGTATACCGCTCAGTTCCTATTCCATCTCTGTTCCTCAAGCGATTTTAGTTTTATGCTTAATAGCTATTGGCGAGCTTTACTCCTACTAGAAATTGAAAAAAAAAGCGTTTCTTTCTTACAGACAGGTTCGTTCGAACTTCGAACACCAATAAATATTTAAATCACGTGATTCCAATTGAAATTAGAAACGTAGACGTCTCATATTCTGGCAAGGTTAGCTGACGTAAACAAATATCAGATAACACGTTCAGTTACGCGAATCCTCATCAAATGACCGACTAATTGTTGTTTATAAAAGTGTAAAAATAAAATTGTTCTTCTCTCTCTCGATACTCGATTTAATCCAACAGCAGTTAGTTGTTTGTAGCGTTCAATAATTTACCATGCAGTAAGCAGTGGTTATTGTTTTGTCTATATTTAGCACACCTAGTACCAGGCGAGTGGAAAGTTAGCGAGCTGGCAACAATTTATGTACGTCGATGCATTATATACGTTTGTCTACACACGCCTAAGCCGCGCGCGTTGTTATTAATTAATACGCGTTAGATTTATATGAAACTTACGAACGTATATCTTGTATTGAAAAAACACGTTGTCACCAATAAGGGGACCTTCACTGATATGAAACAAAAATTGGGGTTGGTCGACTAAAAAAATAAAACATATTTAGGGTAACGCCGCAAAGAGGTTATTTTTTGCATTTTGCACGAATCAATATGACGTAATTTTGTGTATCTTAATTTTCTTTTTTTAATAATTTCTTTTTCTCATCTGAGTCGAGCACTCTTGACAAAGTAGTCATTGAGATTGACCTTTATTTCTCACAAACCATTATAAAAATTTTAGACATCTCATGTAAAGTAAGTTGTCATAAAAAAAAAAATCTCAGTGAGGGAAGAAAGGCAGGGGAATGGAGGTGAAATAAAAAAGTAACAACGGCACTCTGAGAGTACCAACAGAAATGAAAACGAATCGTCAGAGGTATCGGTAACGGCGACGTCAAAGTCAAGTGTTCGATGGCATGACGCGAGATCTATGATTTTTGTTGACCCAAAAAGTACACAAATCGCACGCTTAGTCATAAACTGACCGAGTAAGTTTTAGGTCTAAAGTGAGTTAATGATACAGGGTTTTAAACGTCATCTATCACCCGATCAAAGACTTAGTTCAATATCTCCATCCAATACACAGATACAGCTATTTTTGTCTTTTTAATAAAAAAAAAAAAACTTATACTGATTAAAAAGACAAACAAATAATAAAATATCATTAAAATAACATTTCAATATCATTAATCACTTCATTAAACATTATTAAACTACATAATTTGTTATTACAGTGCCGTTTATATTAATTATAAGTCGTAAATGACAAAACTTTTTTTGCGATTTCCCAAAATTCAACGTTTTTGAGTTCGGTCACTTTATAAATGTAAAAAAAAACTTATTTGTGTGTAACAGGCGTGTTACGTATAACACAGGTTCTAGCTCAAGAGCTAAGCCCTTATTCGCACGAGAGCTTTTTAAAATGTGAAAAAAGCGTTCAAATAGAACATAATATGGATTTCCAAGTTCTGTTTACACGGCAGCGCGAGATAGGACACCACCCTGAGGTACGCCAGCAGTGAGGAAGGAGTAGGAGGAGATTTGGGTGTCTATCTTTACACACTGCTGACGATCGCGCAAGTAGCTATTAAACCAGTCAGATACGGAGGAAGAGACATTAAGAGATACTATGTGCTTATTTAAAGCTATATATATAGTTTTGATTTTCTGTTAAACGTCATTACAATGTTTGACAATTAATATGTTTACCGGCGTCATGATACACGCTTTGACACAATCTTGTAGCAAAACGTATACGTGTGTGTAAATCGTTTCGCATTGGTGTGCGTTTGATCTCATTAATAATTGAACATATTTATTAAGCAATTTTATAAAACTATTAGCATTCACTCATCCTCCTCTATATGAACTGTGCCAAATTTCTCTTCTTCTCTTCTTATTCAATCTTAAGCGCAATTAACCAGTGAAATGGTTCCGAAAGTTTTTGTTTCATGATTTATTATACAGACCGAACATAAACACTTAACAATACTTTTTTTAAATAATACCGGGGTCAGACATAGTCCAAAGTCTTTGTACATTTATGTCCTCGAAGGTTACAAAGTATTACAAAACTTTGCGCAGCTACACAAAGTCCCCGGCCACACTACATGATCATTGAAATGATCATTCAAATGAAGCTATGTCTGGCTCCGGTATAATAAGAATTTCTGTTTCACAGTGACAATGTGTTCACAGTGTTGCTATTTTTCACTACAAATGGATTTAATAGTGTAATATTGAATTATTAAAAATAAAAGTTTAGGTTTGATTATGTGTTCTGTACACCCACCAAATTTATGACGCGAATAACTGGTAGAATACTAATGATTTAGCAAAAGTATTAAGATTGCGTCTTGCGAATAAAATAAACTTTGAAATTGAGCAAATTCATAGATTTTCATGTAATGAAGTCGCGGGTAACTGCTAGTAAACAATATGAAAGAAAATACCGACTGATTAGCAAATATTATGCGAAACCTCCAAACCGAATCCACCAGAGGTCAATGGCACGTAACGGAAATCACGAACACGCTTGCAACATCAACAAACAGAATGTCAGAAGTTTCATGAACTTATATATATGTATTTAATTATAGACATAATATTGAAACGTCTGTCCGTGTGTTTCTGAATAAATTCATAAAACTACATAACTTTTCAAATGTCAAGAAACTAGAAAGATAATGTATTTCTAAGTAACTGCATTGTGTAATTGTATGAAATATCTATCTGTTATGTTATTGAAAAAAGAAGAAAGGTTTCGTATCTAATATGCAATAAAGGTATTTGTCAAATAACCTCTAAAGAAGAAAATTTCAAGTCTCTATATCGAATATTTTGCAAGTCTTAAGGGAAGAGGGGACACCTCGCGGGAAGACGTGTATATTTCATATATATCGATTTGTAATCAGCCGTCACAGTTCTGCAATCGAGGGTAAGTCCTAATAACATCGTTTTTACCGTAATTATAAAATATTTGCTGTCAGTGCAGTGCATTGCATTGCCGGTAATTTAACCGGTAAACAAATTACCACCGGTTATACCAACTTTCATCATTACACCGGTAACAGTGATCGAATCGATCTATCACATAATTGGATGCAATGCCAAAGAATTAAGCAAACTAGATGGCGCTGTACGGACGGTGTGCGGACGCAGTGCAAACGCTTTACATAGACCATTTATCGAAGAAGGCTAGGCTTTAGGATAGGCTATATATTATCGCGCTAAAATTGAACCGTTTTTTAACAAATATTACAATAACGAAGTCGCGGGCACAGGTAAAAGAAAAAAAAATTAAAAAAAAGAAAGCGAACCTTACCATTCCTCTAGCTCTTGTTTTTTCATCGGACGCATCGGTAACCACGGCCATGCTGAGGCTGACATTTGCTTTACTTAGGCCTCCAATAAACCTCGCCAACACAAACACGCTGAACGTACTGGCATAACTCCATAGTCCGTGAGATAATGCTATGCCGACCTAGAAAAGGATAGCAAAAGGGAATTCTTAGCATTCCATGTATTCACCATCCGTGTTTATCGCGAAGAAGGAACCCAACCACTGCCTGGATAGTGCTTGGGTATGAATTTTTCCGTAGAGATTGATTGGACCTTGGAAAGGGACATATCACATAAATTACTTTTGGTTGCGATAATGATACAACATTCAAAGCGGACGTAGTCGTGGGTTACAGCTAGTAATGTAGGTATAAGCATTACGTAGGACCCATACCCGGGTCGTAAGTCTGGACTGGACTTGACACCCAGGTATGGGTTTAAGGATCCATTTCCAATGTACATTAACGCTCATACCTAAAGCTTAGACATTACTAACTGTAACCTACGACTTTGTCCGCGTTGAATGAGGTTTCGTTTTCGCAACAAAAAGTACTCTATGGTCCTCATCAAGATCCAATCAAACCCTATACAAAAATTCATTAAAATTCGTTCAACGGTTTAGACGTGAAAACGTAACAGACAGAGTTACATTCGCATTTCGGCAATTCACATTCCGGCAGGCGGTTCACCTAAGTTACTACAGACAGCCATGGACATCTGCACTACCAGAAGACTCTCAGATGCGTTGCCAGCCTTAAGGAGGGATTTAGGCCACCGGGAACTCTCACAAACCGAACGAAACGTGACAACAATACTATTACTTGACGTGACAGTATTGTTGCCACTTCACTCCGTCTTACGTGAGAAGGAGGTACTGGTACCCGGAGGTACTGGTACCCGGACGCGCCGGCACATTTCGGCTGCAAAGAAAAATGACTGCAAGCGTGGCACTACCTCTCATTAAACGTTTGTTCAGGTATTGAGGATTTGAGAAATTTAAAATAAAAATATGAATACGGAATAAAAGTTTGAGACTATAAATAAAAATGAGCAATAAAAACTATTTCAAATAACAAAACGTCGTCATCATGAGTTATAAAGCCATTTGTGATATCAAAAAAAAATGCAAAAACTATATGATTTTCAAATGCATCAATTTTCAACTTGAAACAACTCTAATAAACCATTTAAATAAAGTTTCAATTCATGTCACGACATGTATAGAAATTATCACTGTAATATTTAAAAGACTCGTATTTATTCTTCAATATACATAAAATTAAAATAATTGATTCGAACCTGTTTACCCAAACGATTGGGAAAACTTATAAAACAGGTTCCAGTAGCTAGCTGATAGCACCTAGTGATTACGTTAGCAATGCGTCGGTTTTCAACATCAAATTATAATACCTAACAACTGAAATGTCGGAAAAAATTTTAGGTCGAACAATTTGTAATTTAATTGCTATTCAATGTGGGAACATTTTAAAACTCGTAATAAGTTAGAATATTTATCCTAATACCTGCACGCAAGAGGACTTGATGGCTGCCACTCATAACGCAGTTGATATGGCTAAGTTCTGGGCCGACACAATTTAGTGCTTGCCAACGTAACGCTAAGAAGAAGAAGAAGACATAAAACGAAATATGATGTAATTGGGAAAGTACAAGAATCTGCGAATATTGTAGTTATTCGTGTTATCTGAATAACGTATGATATGACTAATGTAGTTATATATGAAGAGCGCTTTCTATTCAAAAGATATATTTTCAAGTGCAATGATAATGTACTTATAAAAGGAATTTTCTTGTTAAGCGAAAGTGAAAGTTAAGGAAAACTGAGTAATAAAGTGTCTGAAGTATTGGCTAGTAACGGAACAGTTTTATAGCATAAATGAATATTTTAATCATTTTTTAAAATTGTAAACGTTAGTGTAAATGTTAATTAGTATTTTGAATTCATAATTTGCAGTTGGGGCAGTGACGCTCGCAATTTTATCAAAGAATTTGGGCAGAGGATCGCTGAAAAGGGAGGTGATTCATCAGCGTGGCAATGCCACGAGTTTGATGGGTACTTTGGTACCGGGAACGATCAGGGGTGGAATATTTAGTAATTAATTTAATCTGTGTATTGTATTATATTCTTCTTCTTCTTCGTTCACTCTTGGCAGAATGGTCGTGGTCATGGTACACTATAAAGATGCACCGCGTTTTTTGAGAGGAACTTCCATCTGCTCCTATTGGCAGTTTGACGTGAGCATTCTGTGACTGGCTTCTTCAGCACGGTCCTAATAAGATCCGTCTATATCCGTTTATATAAAAATGAGATCATATTATGTTATTTCATTGAGTAAGATACACTAACAGATTTAATGGGGCTTTTTAAATTTTTTTATTAAACAAAGTTTAGTCAACTCTTTGTGTAATAAAATAATTATTGCTCGTTTTGTAGAGTAATTAGAGAATTGTAAAAAATTGTAACCGCTTCTGTCTTTCCGTACGCTGTGTTAAATCTGTACTTCTATACTAATATATAAAGCTGAAGAGTTTGTTTGCTAGGACGCGATAATCTCAGGAACTACGGTTCTGATTTGAAAAATTCTTTAAGAGTTAGATAGCCCATTTATCGAGGAAGGCTATAGGCTATATCATCACGCTAAAATTAAATATATATTTTTTTCCCTATTTCTACGCGGACACAGCTAAAAAACTCAAACGCTGTTCGTTAGTCTCGCTCTAACTTGAAAACGGCTGAACGATTTTGAATTCTGTTGAATATTTTGAGGAAGGTTTAAAGGAAAAGAAAGAAAGGAAAAGTCACTTCACGCCTATCTTATGTGGGAAAGAGGTACTGGTACCCGGACGCGCCTGTCTACTTCAGCTGCAGACCAAAAGAACTGCAAGCGTGGTGCTATCTCTTATTAGATAAATAGGTAGGAGTAAAGGAAGAGATGGAGTAAAAGGATATAAAGGTAGAGTAAGTAAGAGTCTGTTGAAATGCATTTAAAAGCCGTACCTCACCGAGACGCCATGGTGACGTCGCCAGCTACGTATCCAAACAATTCATATTGGAATTTAGTGCAGGTAATACAATTGGCGATGGTTTGGCGACGTCGCCAAATCCATAGCTGTGATGAAAAACAGTATGTGGGTCTCGGGGCCAAAATATTTTGTTCTCGGCTGGCGTAATTTGAATTCCTGTCACTGAGTCATATTAGATATGGGGTTGTGGGGCAGTTGGCCATCTTAACTCGCCCCACAGCCACATTCTTTGCAATTTAAGTGGCCCCTGAAACTAGACTGGAGTAATGCCAGGAAGAAGGCTTATAGTTCTTAAGAGAGAGTGGGCTCTCTGGACTCTTAAAGGCAATATACAAAAAGAGATTAAAAACTTTGTGTATTTAATAGTTCCAGAAATATATAAGATGTTTGAATTTATATAAAAATGTAGTAGAAAAAAGAAAGAAAAGAAAAGTAAAAAAAAAAGTATAGAATTCATGTGTTCAAAAAAGTAGAACAGACTATAATTGTTTTTTACACTCAGACAAAACAATATAGATAAACATACTGTTGTTTTGTATGTAAATATTTATGCAACATGCACTTGCAGCCAGCCAAGATAGGATGAGCTATGTTGTAGTGACATGTTAATCAGAAGTTAACTAACTACATTTCAGTCCCTTGACACACTGACAAAGTAACCTTTGCTTTCATGTTTTGTAGCTTTTATTATTGATGGTCATTTTTAACAATGCATTTATTAACACTGGCTGATAATGGGGGATTTAAAAGAAAGTCATATCAACTGATATTTACTTGAAAAAAGAACAAATAACCTTATGCTACACTAGTTAAAGCATTATTAAGGGCCAATCTCATTTTGGGAGGACTTTTTTAGTGCATTAGATAACATATATATACTGTAGTAATTATTTTTATAATGGTACCTGTGGATTACTTATATAGTAGTCCGCTATAAGAATGAGTCTCATAAGACTTCTTTAATTGCTGATCTTATAAACATAATATTAACAATGAATATTATCTATTATATGCAAGGACAGAAGGCAAAATTATTGAGCAGAGACGATAAAATTAACAAGTGGTCAGGGTGAATATAAATAATGGATATAAAATACCATATTTTTAAATCAAATTTACATGTTTAACAGCAAGTAATACGGAAAATTTAGGATAGTAGACACGTTGAATTTATTTAAATTATGCTGCAAAACTATTATAACTATACAAAGAGTTACCACAAGTGTTTGCACAGAATTTATACGCAAAAGTGCTTATTATGCGCGATACGCAAACTAAAAAGGTGACCTTCGCTTTCAATACGCTAAACGTTGGTATTAACGTAGCAAATAACATAATCAAATGATTACAAATTACAATATATACTAAATATAGACGCGTAGGTACAAGTTTCTTACCAGATTTGAGACATTTCTCAAACGCCTGTTTTGCTGTGACTATTTCAGGTTTTCGGTCCAATGGTTGCGATAATTCTTGGGTATATGTGAAATAATTTTTACTTAATTTCACCGAATGTAAGGCGGCGCCTATTTTAGCGATATTCCGGGCCGATACGTTAGGTACAATAAATTTACCCATCACAGACATTTTAAAATAATTCTTTTACAATTCGTTTAAAAGAAACTTAAAGCACCATTAAAACTTGCCCATATAAATTTACAACAAATTGATTTATTCAAAGAATAAACAATAACGTTAATTTACGATTTATATAATGACAACAAATCTAACGATTAAAGAACTACTCGAGAGGTTCCGCTCCACGCCCGACACGATGCGAACTTCGAGCAATCGAGCCGCAAGACAGACGCTGAGTGCCTAATACTTTATTGGAGCCCCGAACCCTAGCAGGAACATTTTCATCCTAAGTTAAGTCGACTCGTCGACTCCCATGGGTTCGTAAAGTTCGTGCTAGGTTTGTTTGCTTGAACACGCTAATCTCAGGAACTACCGGTCCGACTTGAAAAATTATTCAATGTTAGATAGCTCATTTATCAAGGAAGGCTTATAGGCTATATATCATCACGCTAAAATTGTATATATTTTTTTACTTAATTTAATGCGGACGAATCAGTATTATGAAGTTATAGGGTACATTAACTTCATAATACTGATTGAAAAATTTGCATTAAAACATTCTCTATAAAGATGAAATAGCAATGAACTCTTGCATCTCCTCATTATGCAACGCATTATTGGAAGTTCACGGGTTCATATCCGTGCAGATGAGAAGATTGCAAAGGTTTCCTCAATGTGTTCCCATTTATTACCAATTTAGATAATACGATATCTTCAAATCTTAGTTTATAGTAATATATAAAGCTGAAGAGTTTGTATGTTTGCTTGAACGCGCTTATCTCAGGAACTACTGATCCGATTTTAAAAAATTCTTTGAGTGTTAGGTAGCCCATTCATTGAGGAAGGCTATAATAGACTTTATATCACCCTGCCAAAATTTACGCGGACAGAGACGCGGGTAACAACTAGCACTTTATAACCCTAAATATTTATATCAAGTAGGCTTTATAAATCTTGTAATATAATGTTTCTAAAGAAAAATCTCCCCGTGCCTCTATTTTTCTTTTAGCAATAGTGGATCTCTTCAAAAAAATAATAGAGGCATAAATATAAATCTTTATATATATATAATTCGACTGTACTAGCCTTTGTTAGTAGATTCCAAGAGGTTGGGAGATAGTGTAGTATCCACTGATACGATATTTACGTAAATATTATTAAATATAATTTATAACTCATCCTATTAATGTATGCACGCGTCGTACTCACGCTAATCAGAATGTACATAGTTGTTACCAAGTCAACGGTCTTAACATTACTGCCCTGTTTACCTGCGTCTCTCTGTATTTATACTCGTATGAACATCTACCCTCATTTATGTACTACTGACAGTTTGCAGAGAAATTTGACCCGGTAGGTGGCGCTGCTATCAGTATGTAACCGAAATTAGGTATTATATTGTATGTTTCTCACTATAACATATACATAGATGCCTGGGCCTATTTGACTCTTGGCTGTTTTATTTTATGCGCTATATATTTGAAAAGATTTAATTAAAAAGAAAGAAAATCACAAATGAATATTTGAAAATACTAAAAAAAAGCAGATTTGGTCGCCATTTTGGAATACTTCCGGTAGATGGCGTTCGTATTGGATCTTTCGTTTTACCATAAATCGGGCAGGACTTTTGCCGGGGTCGCTAGTACTAAAATAAAATGTCCTTGACTCGGGCTTAAGGAGGTAGACAATGACACCTTTATTTACCCTTTACTTATCATTTATATACGATTAACGTGCGACAAAAATACAAAAACATCTTTAGTCGAGATACGAGAACCATAATGAACTCTAACCAATGTAAATTATGAAACATATTAGTCTCGCATTTCTTATTTTTTTTTTTTGTATTTTGCAAACGCAGTAGGAGTTAATGTCTCATCATCACCACCACCACCACCAGCACCACCACCAACTGAACAAACTGAACGTAAGCAATCTGATCCTAAATAACAACCTCAACCGTGTTAAAGAACGATGAAAAAAAATTACAATATTGTCTATACTAGCCATATTTTTTTCATACTCCAGGACGATTCGTTTTCACTTTTGTTAGGACTCACGAACTCCACGTGAGGGAAGCCACACAAACACCCGCGTATGATGTTCTGCACATAGCGGAAGACAGAAAGAGTTGGCGTGACATGGTAAGAAAAAGTTATCAAGCAGAAGTCACGACCCTCAGCAATGAGGAATCGACTCAAAGAGATGGAGAGGACTCCCGGAATGCCAGTTTTACTTTTTTTTTTTTATAAAATATATTATGTATATATTTCTATATATGTCATATAATCATCTAATTTTATTAACTGCAACTGCAATTAATAATACATTATAGGGAAAGCGTTTGCGTCAAACAATTATTTTTTCGATTTGGCAGACTACCAATCTCGTGTTCCGACTGCGAGTGACAAAAATTCATACGATCGAAATAAAGAACTGACACGTATTTAAACGCAAAACACTTGTACAAACGAATGATTGATTTGCAACGTGTCATATTCATAACACTGCAGTATTATTTTTGACCTGAAAACGTTCACCGATGGACGTAGATCTCCTCTCGCTGATTATTATACGATAATGATGATAAAACTTCACGGGAGTGAGCTCAAAGGGTACAATGATTTGTATCCGTTCACCTTACACCCGTGACCATAAATAATTAATACAAATATCCTATGAATATTATAAAAGTGAAAGTTTGTACTATGGATGAATGATTGACGCTTTTTCACGGAAAAACTACTGAATGAATAAAACTTTGATATAATGTACTTTATACACCAGAATATTTATATTATTTTAAAGTTATATATGCTATAAATTATAAAGATATTGTGTGAATTGTCCAAAATATTACGATAAATGTCAAGTAAGTAAGAGAAATTTCTGCCATCTCTGAGTTCGACGAAAAAGCCCGCGATAGCATATATCTTTCATGTTTAAGCCATTAAGACCAAAAAAGTGGACTATTATGGAACGGGAAAGGGAAAGGAAACGGGAACAATATTATAGGATAATAGAATGTAGTAAATAGTAAGTAACCCAACGTTCGGGCAGAACAGCGTCTGCCGGCTCCGCTAGTAATTACATATATCTTCTTACATCTTAGATACATATCACAGGTTTAGTCATAAACTGACCAATTACGTTTCAGGTCTAAAGTGAGTTAATGATATAGGCAGCTTCTTTTTAACGTTCTCTATGAATTATTTTCTTTTATCCATCCATCACCGAGATACCGATTTTTGTGTCTTTTAAACTAAAATAAGGTTTAGTTAAAAATACAAACAAAAAATAAAATAACATTTAAAAACCATTAATAACTTCATTAACTGTTATTAAAATACATAATTTATTACTATAATTCCTTTTTTATCCATCAAAAGAGGAATAAGTCGTAAATGACAAAACGCTTTTTGCGATTTCCCAAAAATCAGCTTTTTTTGAGTTTTTGACTAAGCGTGCGATGATGCGAATACAATTAATTGTAGTTTTAAAGAATTTATGTATTTTTTGGTCCTGTATAGAGAAATTGGGAAACTGTAATAGGTTTTCGTATATGCTACTAAATAAAATAATTAAATAATTTCCACGGGCGGAAGATACCTATCGGCAGAAGAGACCATACGGCC
>JANCMC010047558.1:0-11185 GCA_024363005.1 Charaxes varanes | reverse complement strand
ATAAAATATAACGTTTAAGGGTATGGAGTTAAACAAATCCCTGAAGTTCTCCCAAGTCCCTGAAACAGTCAATCACGAGACACGTGTATGTACGTTATGTGTTTAAGTGAGGTAGTTTAGGTTCACAATTGGACACGGTGAAAGATATTTAGTTCAATGTTCCTATTAAAATAAAAAAGTATCTGTATAGCTAAAAGGTATGAATAGCTTAATATATATTATATTTTATTTTTGTTACAGTGGGCTTTACGATCCTGTCGTCGATGATACAGAAATTTACGTACCAATAGGACCAAATGATATAGACCAAGCAATAAATTTACAAAATACTGCGGTCCAAATTGATACCACAGCAGCCACTGATAAAAGAAAAACGATTCACCAGCCATTTGAACTAGAAAATAACCCCATTATATTAAACTTCAATTGTAAACATGTATTTCCTGAGATTGATATTGAAGAATTGCCACCTCACATCAAGTACAAGCTTCCAATATCAGAGCAATATGATCCCGAAGGTAAAGAAGGCAAAAGTATCTTGAAGAAAATGTATTCTGGAAATATTGTAACTGTAGATATAAAAAAAATTACGGAACAAATAAAGAAGGAAAGAAATCAAATTCAAAGTATCAACGATATGCAAATAACTCAAACAATAGGTGAAAATTTGACTACTAGAAATAGTATATCTAATAAAATAGGATATAATTTGGACAAAATAGAAGTTACAGCGTCAGATATTGTAAACGATAGTTTAAAACAAGCTATATCGGTAGCAAATAATATAAAAAAAGAAATAAGTGCAGGATATTATAACACCAAACAAATGAATATTAATAATCTTAAGTCTAGTGTTGAAAAGAGAAGAGAATCATTATACGATGAAAAAAATATATACCAGGAGGAAATTAAACAAAAATCAGAAAATTTAAAGTCGGAAAACTCAAAGGATGAAAGGATAAAACTCGCAACTACAACTGATCATAGAGAAATAAGTGTAGCAAGAGAAATTGAAAAATTTGAAACTTTAAACATAGAAATGGAATCAAAATTAAATGCAATAGAAAGAAAATTACTAACACAGCACGATATACAAGAAGCAATTGAAGCAGGCACAGTCCGTAAAAGAACAGAAATTTTGAAAAAAGAAACTGATAAAGGTAAATTAGATGACAAAATACGAATTAGCACTACAACTATACATGACAAAAAAAGAATTAATATTGCACTTGCAAAACAACGTGCTTTCAATTTAGGAAAGCAAATTTTATCGCGCTTACGATCTAGTGTACAGCCATCTCCTTGTTGTCTTTTAATAATAAAAAGATTTCTTATGCAATTTACAAGACTTATGGTATCTCTGACGAAATGTATCTTTCGAGATTTAAAATATAATTATATGAAATATGAAGAGTATACACAGCAAAATAAAGAACATAAAATTGATAATTTGACAGCTGATGACTATACACACTTTAGGAATCGTGAATCTATTGAATCGTCTGCTGTTATGAATAATGTAATAAAAAAGAGCAAACTATCTGGCGCAAAAATTGCTCAAATAGAAGGTTTGAAACCTGCAGAACTCACAAAAAAAATGAATATTGTTATTTCGGAATTTCAAAGAAGATCTGGGATTGAAGAATCAGTAGAAAAAGATGACGACATAAATAACGACATGTTTCAAAGTAATTCTAGATCAAGTTACATTGGTAAAACAAAAAATGAAGAACATTTTGAAGAATGTTCACCTCTGTTACAAGAATCTGACCAAATAGACAGCAAAAAGTTACTCACCGACTCTTACGAAAATAAGTCTCAATCTCTAGAAATAAAGGAATTTAAGTATGAAAAACATTTCTCTGAATCTAAATCGTCAAAACACGTCGATACCAAATTATATTCATGTAAAGAGAAAGAAACAGATGACCAAAATCTGACGTATATAGCAATTGTAGAAGCTCATGTTTATACAAACAAAGATGCCATTTTTGAAGCACATATGAAACGAATGTCTGAAAGTATGCATGAAGATCAATCGACGGAATCAAGTATAATATATTATAAATGTGAAGTGTCAGTTTTTTATAAAGACTATAGAGAGTTATCCCAGCCAACCATCGTTATTGAATCAATAGAAGAAATACCTTCAGAAGAAGCAATTGAGAGAGAAAAGTACATCTCTTTTGAAAAAACTGCTACTGGTATTGAAGAAGTGGCTAAAAAACTTGCTGTCCAAAAAATAACCGAGATCATTGAACCTTTACTTCTTAATGTTAAGGAGGTGAAATCTGTAAATAAAAAACAAGCTCATGCAACTATTGAAATGCCTTTGAAAACAGCAGAAGAAACTTCAAATGTGATGATGGAGAAAGAGGAAAATATTATAGAAACTTCAAAATTACTAACTGAGCAATCACTGATTACTATCGAAGAACCAGTTAAAACAGTAGTTGAAACTTCAGAAATATCTTTTGATGAAGACAAACATGGAACTGTAGAAGTACTAAAAACATGCCAAGAAAAATCACGTTCTATAATAGAAATGAACGCAAAGGCTATTGCTCAAACTACTGAAGTTCTTATAGAAGAAGATAAAATCGGCTGCATTAAGAACACTTTACCTGTTCTACAAAAACCACATATTTCAGTTGAACTATCTACAAAAGCAGTTGCTGAAACAAAGGAGGTTATTACTGATGATGCAAATTTAATGATTTTAGATGTACCAAAGTCAGTAATCTTAGTACCACGAACCAAGGTAGATAAAACTTTATTATGTGTTGCAGAATCTATGACTATTACAGTGGAAGAGTCCAGCGACGATTTTTTAAATATTTCAGAAATATGTGGAAAGTCGGCCAGAATTGAAATCGGTGAACATAGGTATGCACCACAGATATTAGAAATTTATACAGAAGAATCTATAAATATAGAACTTAGGCTATCTGAAATAAAAAGTAGTCAAGGGGAATTACTATTTGAACTTCCAGTATTGTGTTTACCAGAAACTATTACTACTACTATTGGCGAACCAACTTATGAGGAGTTTTCAATACCCAAATTATCGGGTAAGGATGCGCAAATAAATATAAGTGCCAATATTGCCCCTGAAATAATAGAAGTTTTTAAATATGAAAAAGAATTAGATACATTCTATATTAATAGGGTCACGGCAACAGAACCTAACGCATTACAAGAAAAATATAACCTTACCATAGCTGAAGTATCAACAGTAGTTCTTATTGATTCAAGTGAAGAAATATTGGATAAGTTTAGTACAATTAATCAGCAAGCTTCTGTAGGTATTAAGAATCTAGAGGCCATAAATATTTCATTGATGTATCCTGCAGAATCATTGGAAGAAAACTTTGAAATAGAAAGATACAGTGAAAGACAATCAAAACTTTTGAAAGAAGTTACCGTTGCAAACCTTCCTCTAACATCAATAATTTTACCATTAGGTCCACAGACAGGAAATTTGGAATTGCTAAATATTGACTTACGGCAGCCACAGCCTTTGATTGAAGGTTTAAGTTTATCAGTTGCAGAAAATCTCATTATTTTATCTTATGGTAACGTTACACATTTTAAACCTAATAAAGAAACTTTTGAAAAAGCAATTACTGAGATTAAGCAATTCGAGCCGATAACGGTATCCTTTATAATGCCACTAGGACCAACCGAGAAATATTTTGAGCTTGCAGAAAGTACAAAAAAGCAACTACAATGTTCTATACAAGATATTGTTTTCACGGTAGCTGAAAAACTAGTAGTTTTAACAGAAGGACCCAAGGATAAAAATTTTATCATTACAAAATCAGATTTAGCTCTGGCTAGTTTCGACTTTCTAAAGTGCAAATCTCTCATTGTGTCCATTGTCTACTTTCAGGAACCTAATCTTGAGAAATTAGAAATATTTATATCAGGGAATGAACAACCACAAACATCGATAGAAATGCCCCAACTGCTTGTGTGTGAAAAGATAATTGTGATACCTAATGGACCTAACCCTAATGACTTTGATGCAATAAAAGTAGAAAGTCAAAAGGCTAGTGTAAATATTGATGAAGTAAAAGCACTAATGATATGTATTACAACCTGTGAAGAACTTAACGAAGAATATTTAGGAAAACCAACATTTACAATTAAACTACCACAAATATTGATAGAAAGTTCTGTTTTAATGGTCGCAGAAAAAGCGTCACTAGTCTTACACGAAAAAGAAGGTTTTCTTAATATAACTAAACTAGAGGCTATATATCCAAATGTTAACTTCGATGAATTGAAATTACCTATAACAGTAATACATTTCTCAGAGGAACCTAAACACGAAAAGTTAGAAATATCTCAGATAAAAAAAGAACAATCACAGAGTGTTGTTGCAGATACAAATCTGACAATAGCAGAAAGTATAATAAGCTTGACACATGAAAAAGAAGAAGAATTGAAAACAAATAAATTAATAAGCCAACAACCACAGGTAGACTTTGAAGAATTGCAAGCAGCTGAAACTGCGGTATGTTTTTCAGAAGGACCTTATTTCCAAGACTTAGAAATAGCTAAAATAAAAAAAGAACAATCACACAAGGTTGTTGCAGACACAAATCTGGCAATAGCAGAAAGTATAATAAGCTTGACACACGAAAGAGAAGAAGAATTGAAAATAAATAAATTAATAAGCCAACAACTACAGGTAGACTTTGAAGAATTGCAAGCACCTGAAACTACGCTATGTTTTTCAGAAGGACCTTATTTACAAGATTTAGAAATAGCTGAAATAAAAAAAAAACAATCACAAAGGGTTGTTGCAGATACAAATCTGACAATAGCCGAATGTATAATGAGTTTGACACACGAGAGAGAAGAAGAATTGAATGTAAATAAACTAATAAGTCAACAACCACAGGTAGACTTTGAAGAGTTACAAGCAGCTGAAACGGCAATATGTTTTGCAGAAGGACCTTATTTCCAAGATTTAAAAATAGCTGAAATAAAGAAAAAAGAACCGATACTTGCAGTTGAAGACACTACACGTGTGGTAGCTGAAAATTTAACTAGTTTTACTCATGAAAAGGAAGAGATACTGAAAATAAACAAAATCTTGAAGGAACAGCCAAAGGTAGAATTTGAAGATATGAAAGTTGCTGAGACATTGCTGTGTTTGCCAGAAGAATCAACGTCTGAAAATTTAATAATTTCTGGGATGCAAACCAAAGAATCGCAGATGTCTATTGTAGATACAAGCTTTTCAGTTGCTGAAAATCTATTTATTTCACCACATGAAAAAGAACATGATCTTATAGTAACTCAGATGTTGGGTCAATGCCCTACTGTTAATTTTGAGGAACTAAAGGTAGCTGAAACCGCTGTATTTTACTCAGAAGAACCAAAATATGAAAATATAAATATAAGCGAAGTTAGAAGTGTAACTTCAAAATCTGGACTAGTAGACTCAAACTTTTTGGTAGCAGAAATCCTTACTAATATGCCGCTGGAATCAAAAGAAGGAATATTTGAAGAGACAAAAATTAGAAATCAACATGCTCATATGGAAATTGAAGAACTTAAGAGTATAGAGAGTACTATCACTTTTGCTGAAGAGGGGAAACCTAAAGAATTTGTTTCATCTGAACTTGTCGCTCAGCAACCCCAAGGCTTAATTGAAAAATTGGAAAAATCTATTGCTCAAACAACTATTGTAAATACAACTGAAATAGAAAATTATTTTTCTGTATCGTCAAAAGTAGAAGCGAAAGAAGCCAATGTAAAAATTGAGACGATTACACCTATATGCCAGTCAGCAACTCTACTACTTGAAGAAGTAGAAAAAGATATAAACATAAGTTCTAAGTTAAATACAAATCAAGCTAATGTTCTTATTATTGAATCCACCGCAGCTACTATTGTTGAAACTATTTCTGTAACTATGGCTAAAGAGGAAGCATTTGAATTCAAGGATAACGGTAAACAAGTTAAAATAGTTCTAGAAGAACCTATGAATGCTGAAGCTAGGATACAAGAAATAAATCTGCAAGAAGCCTGCAAAATAGAAGATATATCAGATGATTCAAGGGACTTTACAAAGGTTGATATTAGTAAATACAAAGTAGAGTTAGCTCAGGGCAGTTCTTCTTCATCTTCAAGTCCATCATCACCTTCGTCTTTAATCGAAGAGTATGTGTTTGGTGTTAAAGGGCATGAATATAAAGTTCAGTCTCCTCAAGAAACTTCGTTTGATATAAAAGCAATATTTACTAAGGCAACTCCTAATGTTCAAAGCCTAGATACAAGCTACACGTTAATAAAGGAGGCAGTATCTAATGAGCAAATAGAAATATTAGAAGAAGTCACAGAGACAGTTGATATTAACAAAAATCAGTTTTGGATATCTGATATTAAAACTATGGAATCAGTTGAATCAGAGGCTAGTTTACATTTAAAGAAATCAACGTTGGAAATAGACGCTTCCACAGCATATCTAGGAAAAAATTCCACTTTAAATATTAGAAGTAGAAGTCAGTCTTATGATCAATCTGCTGAATTTGAGATAAGCATGCAATCATTAAGTGAATCGGAATTTATCAACAGACAAGAGACAAATATTCAAGAAGCAAAATTCGACTTTAAATCTGGATCTTCTTATCAATCTGTTCAAGAAGTGCAGTGTGCGGATGCTAGTTTAAGTATGAAATCAAAAGCAGCAAAAATATCTGCTGCAGCACAGAATGTGGATATTGCGTATGGGTTAGTTATTGAAAATGAAGCTATAGCACATGATCAATCTGCTGAATTGGAAATGGAAAGTTCCTATGAAACAAAGGATGTAATAACAGCAACCAAACATGTGAAAAAAGGGACTTTTAAGGGAATGTCTGTAGATAAATTAAGAAAAGAAAAAGTGTTGGAAGTAAGTGATTCGAATTATGAAATTCTAGCCAACATTGAATCAGATATTTCGAAGTCAAGTCAATTAGCAATAACAGCCGATGAAGAATCTAGGGGCATGTCACTAAAAATTAATTCCGCAATGGACCTTGATATAGATTCAAGTGGCGTTTCAGAATCAAGATATATAGGAAAGAAATCAAGTTCTGTGTCAAGTACTTCAGAAGCCAAGTGTGTGGAAAAAGAAACCAGCATTAAATTGAACACTGAATCGGTTAATAAGTCTTCAAAATATTTAGAAATGGATGTAATTAACAAAACAGAATCAAGTTATACGTCAAGGAGTGTTTCAGAAACTGAGTATTCTGAAAAAGAAGGAAGTGTTAAATTCACTGAGTCCTTAAAATCTATCGAAGCGGACGCTTTGCAAAATCCCGCCATAACAAAAATTGAATGTGAAGCTGAAATAAAAGGCTATAAATACATTTACGATGTAAATGTACCTTCTACACCTTTAAGTGATGAATATATGTTTAGATTAGAAACAGACTTACCAGATGAAGTCACTTTCGTTTCTAGAGATTGCTCTTTTAGCCCTGATAGTGTGCTCGAAGATTCCTCGATTGTTGTAAATGGTATGATACCGCATATAGATACACGGATAGAAAGAATAATCTATAGTCCACCTCTACTAACTCCTCCTACATCACCCGATGGTAGAGTTGAACCTTTATTTTCTAGATTGGGTTTAAAAAGTGGTGCTAACGAAGAAGAATTTACTAAGGTAAGACTTCTTGTAGTGTAAAGAACTACAAATATTGTACTAATTAATCATTACTTAAAAAATATATGAGATGTAAAGTATTATTCCTGCTGAATATCGATCTGAAGTGGACTCAGATCCCAGAAAAGATAGTAATAAATATATATTTGTGCTCACTGGTTGTGCTTAAGTATTCTCTTTAATAATAACTTAACACAATACTACTTCGTTTATAAAATAGATGTATTTCATTGTTTTATATAGTTTTAGCAAAGACTATTTCTTTTGAAAAGTCATAAGAGTATTGTCCTTTAAAGCAACGGATGTAACCGTACGTAAACTATGTGTACTTTAAATCCTGTGCATCATTAACTGGCGTTCATTTTTCAGGAAGAAATACTCAAAATCGGTAGGGAATCTGCTCTCCTTGCTTCAGCTATTGACAAGACAATCAGAAGCATTGAAGAGTATAAGGAATCGGTAGGCATAAGTACGAAAAATTATTGCAATACTGAAAAATTGGAGATTGAACAAGCAGGAAAAGAATTTGCAATCATAGATTGTAAAAGTAGACAAGGAATTTTAGAATTAAGTGAGGAAACCTTCGAATCTGAAGTCAACGGTGCGTATTTGTTCGAATCATTTTTCAAAAATATTAAGTGAAAAGTTTCCAAACAGCTATTCCTTTTTTGTTATTATATCAATACTGTTATAGAAAGAAGAGTTAGTGTGTTTATTTGTTTGCTTGAACGCACTAATCTCAGGAATTACTGGCCCGATTGGAAAAATTCTTTCAGTGATGGATAGCCCATGTATCGAGGAAGGTTATAGGCTATATATCATCACGCTAAAATTTTTCACCTTATTTTACGCGCACGAAGTCGCGTGTAACAACTAGTATTAGATAAGAGTTGATAACATCGTAAATAAAAAAATCCCTTAAAATATACACCAGAATATTAAATTCGAAATCAATATTGTAATCCTAGGAATGAAGTGTCATTGCCAAAATCACGATTTTAAGGGGTAGATGTCGATCCAGCTATTCTTGAGCGTTGCAGTTAGCGCCAAATTGGTTTTTATTTATATTTAATATAGATTTATGGCTTTTTCAGAAGATCGGGAGGTTACCAGAAGAGACAGTGAGTCCATGATAGAAAAAGATGTGGAATCTTCGGAAGCCGAACAATCAACGAGGCATGTGTATAAATTAAATAAATTGTTCTTAAACAAACCATGAATGAAAAAATCACGCAGAATTTGACACGCGTGTGCCCTACTAATATGCTATATATTATGTACTAGCTGTACCCCACAACTTCGTCCGTGTGTGCCACTTTTATCACTTAGAGGTTTAAAAATAGTTTTTGGATGAGTATTAATATTATGTTTATAAAAAGACCTTCACAAATAATGCATTATTTTAGAACAAATTTTATTATCATAAAAATGGTTATACTGAGCCAACCTTAAAAGATAGAAATACGCTATCGCGGACTTTTATTTAGAAGTTTTAAAGGAGACCAATTTTGTCATATATGACTTTTACGAAACTTTAACCATTTACGTAGCGTACGCAGCGGAAGCTATCAAATAGGAAAACGAACCCCCGATTTTGTAACATTCTTCATTGGTGCTCCGCTTCTATTGGATTTAGCGTGATGATATATAGCCTATAGCCTTCCTCGATAAATGACCTAACTAACACTGAAAGAATTTTTCAAATCGGATCTGTGCTTCCTGAGATTAGCGCGTTCAAGCAAACAAACAAACAAACAAACTCTTCTTCTTTACATATTAGTATACATTTTCATTTTTGCTCTTTGAACATCTTTTTTAGTTTGCTAAAAGCAATGAAACATCATATTTATAATGAATATTCGAATAAGTTAATATGTTGCCTCTAAGAAAATAATATTTTCTTAGAGACTTCTTAAAATTTACTAAAAACGTATTTGAAACATGAAACAGAAAAAGTATTAGCTACTAGGATCTATAACGGATATATGATTTTTTCTACTATATGTTTAAAATAGACTATTAATGTTTTGTTTCTTTCCAGGGATAATGCCACAAGTGAAGCACGAAAAAAGATGATGTTTTTGTCTCGTTTTTCATAATTTTTAATAAATATTATTATATAAACTGTATAACGTTTTTTTAATGTCCCCTATCTCGTTCTGATAAAACAGATGGATGTCGCAGATCTGGGTTTCAGAGGTTGCCCAAAGTTCATCATGACTGTATTCGGCCACGGGAACTAAGTAGTTATACCTACTTGTGAGCGCTCACGTTACCGATTTGGCTGTCACAGTCATTACATGATAAAATAAAATTGCTAATGGTCTATCCTTCAAGTTAGTTATAAATCAAATCAAAAAAAAGTTTTATTCAAGTAAACTTTTACAGGCTCTTTTGAATCGTCAAATATTTTAAAATCTATCACTAAACATTCTTAGGATTCTGTAGTACTAAAAGGAACCCATATAATTTCGCTCTGTCCGTCCGTCTGTCTGCCCGCAAGGTGGTCCCCCACCCTAGCATTTCCAAACTATTTGACATAAGAGATTTGAAATTTTCCATGTTAATAGAGCATACTAAAAAGTCATTAGGAAAATTATTTTGAACGAAATCGGACAACAACTTTTGAAGTTATCTAACAAATACGTTTATAACGTATCAGATACGGAACCCTTGTCTTGACACGCTCTTGGCCATTTTTATTTCAAATTCTCTAACTTTTGCTTGCACAAAGCGCCCTCCACTTTGGCCCATCTTTTGCCATTGCCTTCCATTGAGACGAATCTATGCCACACTTTTTTTATGTGACACTTTAATGCATCTCTATACCGCAGTTTCTGACCGCCGGGTTTCCACTTTCCATTGGTCATTTAGTCACTGATCCGTCATAATGTGTTAAGATAATACTTATAAAGTTATAAGACATTGTGAACTAGTTCTTGATAAATTAAATATGTCAAAATTAGGTGGATTTAATTGATCTAAACAATGATTAAATTAAGATATTGGGCAGCGGGCAAGAGCTATAGAGGAATTAAGCTATATAAATAAAAATAATTATGAATCACGTTTTATTAGTTTTGTTCACGAGTTATATTTAACCATAAAGATGTGAAGCATAAATACATGATTACTAGCGCCAGTATATTGGTTAATCACAGTACTCTGTCGTACATTTACAAGGCATTTATATATGTTTATATTTAGAATTAAATATTTAGTCATATCGAATGTATGTATACCTTTGTATATCGTTTTAAATGCTTGGCCATTATTCAATACAATGATTTTGGCAAGAACATTGAATATTTTTTCAATAGATGCTGTGCTCGATCTAGTGCTAACGTATTATGTAAGTGATTTTGGTTTATTAAAAAATTCGTAGTCTTGATATATTTATATCAATGTTACCTGTCCTACCCTGTGTTCATGGAGTATTATACCTGGTGTTCCTGGATTGCTACAAACTAATCTAATCTAGGAATGCAACAGTTTTATGAATTGCAAGCTTCA
>JANCMC010047557.1:0-18555 GCA_024363005.1 Charaxes varanes | reverse complement strand
GGTGTATTATCTAAATGTATATATTTCTACAAAAAAATATTTGTGTATAACAGGCGTCTGTTACCTATAACACATGCAATAAGTAGTCTACCTTAGGGACAGACGTCCGTGTGTCTATATTTAGAGCCTCCACAAATCAACAGTAGAAGGAATATATCGTCAAATATATATATTTGTAAGGGAACCGGTTAAAATCTCGACTTCGCTGGGGTATTGTCGCACCCACTCCTGAGGAGGGTATATGGGAATATTAGTCATACTTAAAAAGTGTTCCTAATGTCGGAGCCAGACATAGCTCAAAGTGTTTGTACACTTTTGTCCCTGAAGACTACAAAGTACTACGAAACTTTGCGCAGCTACATAAAGTCCCTGGCCGCATTACGTGATCATTGAAATGATAATTCAAATGAAGCTATATCTGGCTCCGGCATAATATTCTGTAACAAAGAAAAAATATAGCTAGTTGATTTGAATTAATATTAGCATATTTTATAATAAAAACTTGAATGGAATGAATACTATTGGCTTATTAATTAACTAGTTAAATAATTTCAATAGCTTTTTGAAAATTAAATCCACTGTTTAAAATCTGCTTATAATATTGAGTATCTTTGATTAAAGACAAATTATTTTACGATTACTCACCGTCTACAAGTACCCTTTAGAATAATAAAATCCCGATTTACAGTAAACTTTAATAACAGTTCATTCAAGCAAAAATGTATTGAATAAACTCTCAATTTGTTCACAGTCATCTTTGTAAAGTTAAAAACTACGTATAAAAAGATGGAAAAACACATCAAACAGCCACCTTAGTTTATATTTACATCAAAACACTTTCCCAGTTGTTTGAAAAGTTCGAAGTACTTAAAGCCGTTGTAAAAACGTACTTATAGTAAGACCGCCCGAATCCGGATAATTGGACTCAAAAGAGTTAAGTTGTAAGAGAGAAAAAAAACCAAAAGTAGTAAGATATGAAATAATGCTTTTAAAATGTCACATACATTCAGCCTGTGGCGAAATCTGAGTAACTAAAAAAATTAAAAAATAACGTAAAGTAACCAATCAGGTTTAGGTTTTGCCTAAACCTTATTCTAACCAGAAAAGAAATTATACATACAGGAATATATACAGGACTATATGACACACGGAAGTCTGTTCCTAAGGACAACTTAATGCCTGTGTTATAGGTATGCACAATTTTTTTTTTTTGGAAATATATAAATACATACATACGGATTTACATCCGTATGTATGTATTCACAGGCATCCACGCTCAGACTCGAGGTGGGAATCGAACCCACGACCCCCGGAGCAGAAGGTAGGGTGACTACCCACTGCGTCAACGGGCAAACCAAACAATTCGTGTAAAACTTATTTGATAAAGTTTTAAATGTCACTTAATGCTTAAATTGTTATTTATTTATTAAACTTGCTGGTACCTGAGGAGGTCGTGGCCTAATCAGTGGTCGGCATTTGAGTTGATCGCTAAGTTAAGTTGCTCGGGCTGCGACCGGGTGATAGATGGGTGACCCATTCTAATACTGGTTTATATTTGATATCCGACCTCCTCCATGTTTCGGAAGGCATGTAAAACAGTGGGACCCGTTTAATGTCACTTTGTGGTATTACTCGTAAGGTTGTAGAAATCGTGGGGGTTCCGAGGATGACGTCAGATGGCAATCGTGCTGAAGCATAGACCTTTTTGGTACAGTGGACCCTACACAAAACCTTAATTTCTAGTCTCTTTTTATTTGTTTTTTTCTTTTTTCTATCTTTTTGTATATATTATTAATCCATATGTGATTTAATTTAGTCATATAGATTTTTAAATGTTTAGATTAGTTATTTTTAGTTTAGTAATGTCTGTGTTAAGGTTACTTACTAAATAAATAGTTTATTATTAATATAAAAGTTAAAGTTTAAGGTATGTAAGTTAAAGTATAAGGCATATAAGTTATTATTAAAGACGACACTGATGTAAGGAAAAACTGGAACGAGTTTATGTTTACACCTTTTTAAGTACTATTTTTGTAATATTTGGAAATAAACAATAATTTTTTTTTTAAAAGAATTGTGATTTTTAGGGTTCAGTAGACCTACAAGGAACTTTTATGCAGGCCAGCCCATTTACAATTTCGGCACGTGTTTTTCATTTTCAGTATAAATTATTTCACACGAGCCCGCCCGCGAGAGCAGAAAATCTGTAACTGGAACCAAATAATTGAAAAAACTTATATACCTACGTCATAGTACCTACTAAGTACGATAATTTGATTTTTAATTTACAAACCGATAGTTTTATTCGTTTGAATAGATTTTGACAGACATATCGCATGTCCAGTAAACTGACCTAACCCAAAAAAGCTGACTTTTGATACATTACAAAAAAACGTTTTTCACGACTTATTCCCCTTGTAATTCGATAAAAAAGACATTATAGTAACAAATTATTATTTTTAATTATAGTTAATAAAGTGATGAATGCTATTGAAATGATATTTGATTATTTGTATGTGTTTTCAATAAAAATCTATTTTAGTTAAAAACACAAAAATAGTGTGACAAAAGTAGTGTTAGTAGTATCTCAGTGTTGCATGGCGATTTCGAAATAGTTCTTAGATTTATATTTTATATTTATATTTTGGAAATATACAGTACAATAAACAATCATAATTAACATAATGAACAAACATAGACCAAAACAGTTTCCAATAAATTTGAAAAATAACTTATATCTAGATATAAGAATCATAATTACATTTAATACAGACATAAATTATTAGATTGATGGAATTAAATTAATAAATTGACATAAAAATTATGAGTAACAAAAAAAGAAGAAGAATGGAGATGGGAAATGGAGAATGGAAATTTGAATTTGGGGAGAGAGATGAAACATGTCTAAAGATTGGCTGATAGAGGAGATAGAAATGATGCTGCCTGTATCGTTCACTCACTTTAGACCTAAAACGTAATTGGTCAGTTTACCGTTAAGCATGCGATGTATCTTATAAATCTATATTATAATAAATCTTTAGAAGTGAATAAAGTCCTTTTTTATATGGAACGCTCGTCTCCTGCTAAAGCGTTAATAATAACGAACTTTCATGTGTTTAACGTTCAAGCCTTCGTTTTTTCGCACAGAAAATATCTAAGTTACTTTTAGTAACTTTACTTTGGGTACAGGTGTCTGAGTGTTATAGAGTCCTGAATATATTAATATTTATATTTCATTTATGTTATTAGGGTCACGAAAATGATGATAAATAAATCAAATCATTTTTTTTTATGTTACAAGGGGCAAACGAGCAGGCAGCAGGCACCTAAGTGCGTACCGACGCCCATGGACATCTGCACGACCAGAAGGCTTTCTAAATATAACATTTAATTGCCAAAAAGCTATCTAACGCAGCATAATAGGTGGAAAAAGAACTGATAGAGTTCGCAACAACACTCAGCGTACCTTTACTGGGGTAATGGATGTAGGGAAGTAGTCAGCAAAGCTGAAGTAGGAATGGGCTGGGCATGTGGATCGAATGGACCAGCAAAGGTGGGCCAATATCGCGACTTCCTGGATGCCCACCAATGGCCGCCGACGATCCGGCAGGCCGAGGAAGAGGTAGCGGGATGATTTGAATACCTTTGCGGGGAAATTTTGGATGAGATTGGCCCAGGAAAGAGGAAAATGGATCAAGAGGGGGGTGGACTTTGACTTTTGACCCAGCAGTAGGACACAATATATAAAAATCATTTAAATGTTTAAAACTATTTTATAAAAGGGCAATTCCACGCGGGATCACGAAAAATGTTTTGTTTAAGAATATCCCCGCCTACCTTAAGCTTGAATTAAAAGCTGTTTTGTATTAGGGTAGGGGGGGGGGGGGGCTACCTCACCGGCGATCGCTTCTAGCGTCGAGCTATTGAGGTTTAGTAGAGGATATTCATTTACACACAGTACCGTTGACTAGTTTGTTAACAAAATAAAATTCCGAATCCAAATAGCACTATTCTGAAAGTCCATGATACGTTCGAATCACCTTCTACCTTATTTATGTCGTAAACCGTAAAAATATCACGTGTTTTTACGATAGCCGCAAAAAATTCACCCGCCAATTTATTTTTACCATTCGATATCTATTTTCTATTTATATGCACTAGCGGCTCTTCCCGGCTTCGCACGGGTATTTACATTATCGAATTTTTCACATGGATCCCTAACTTTTTTGAAAATTTTCTATCGCCTGTTTTATCCGGTAAAATGTAGGATTCTAACAGTGAAAGAATTTCTTAAGTTGGCCATATTGTTTCAGAGCCCATTCAGGGCAAACAATCAATCAAATCTTTCCTTTTAATTATATTAGTATAGATTATAGGAATTATTGAGGAGGTCGTGGCCTAATCAGTGAGTGGTAGGCATTTCAGTCGATCGATAGGTTAAGTAGCTCTTGCTAAGATCCACTCTAACACTGGTATATATTTGATATTTGACGTCCTTCGTGTTTCGGAAGACAAGTAAAACAGTGGGGCCCGATTAATGTCACCGAGTGATACTAGTCGTGTGGTTGTAGAGATCGTGGGGGTTCCTGGGATGACGTCAGATGGAAATCGGTCATCTTAACTCGTCCCACAGCCACATCCTCTGCCATCTAAGCTGACTCTGATACTAGATCGGGATAACGAAACAATTAGGTTTTTAGGTTAGCAATTTGAGAAGAGACTACAGGAATTATTCCTCGATTATAAGGTTAAAAATTTAGGTTAGGTTAGATATTGGAGTTGATCTATTGTAGATATTAATGTAAATATTTTTTTTTTTCAGGTAAAATATGAAAAATTGTCGCTATGGTAAATATTTTGTAAATTCGCATTTTGCCCATTACCTACGTAGTATTTAAAAGTTATTGGAAGTTAAGTTTAAAGTAACTTCAAATTAAATTTAAATTCCGGTTGAAAAGAATTTAATTAGAGGTACAGCCGCACTTGTAGCCGAATTGGGCCGGCGCGTCCGGGTACCAGTACCTCTTTCTCACATGAGATCGGCGTGAAGTGGCGGTAATTAGTAGGGACACCTTCAAGCCGATCTTATGTAAGAAAGAGGTATTGGTACCCGGGCGCGCCGGCCCAATTCGGCTACAAGCATGACGCTACCTCTAATTAGAAAGTCAGGAGTATAGGAAAGGGGTGGATTAAAAGGATATAAAGGTAGGAGGGAAAGGATGCGGATACTACTGTCATGGGAGGTATATGTGGCCTCGAAAGCGACCAAGCTCAAGTGGGATAGGAAAGGTCATACCTGCCGCATGTCAGAGGCGAGGTGGACAAGGATAATCACCGAGTGGTGTCCTCATATAAACAAAAAGAGATGCGGCCGACCACGGAGAAGACAGCGGGACGACCTCGACAAATGTCTAACGAACTGGTCGAAAGAGACCCAAGACAGTGATGGATGGAAGAGATTAGGAGATCCCTTTGCCCAACAGTGGGACGTAGATGGCTCTGCACTAAGAAGAGTGGTCAAGAAATTGCGATATTTATTACTTTTTGGAAATCTAAAAAAATATTTAATTATTCCCGGAATTATGCAGTGCTTTAATTGTTCCTGCATCAAAATTCAAATCCGAGATTTCGGCCTTTAAAATGTTTTGCATCGAATCTCAATCGATGATTTATGAAGGCTATGACATCATATTTGATGACGAAAGACGTATTAAAATTCGTTTTTGTCCTGACGTTTGTTTATAGCTATGCAGCGTCCGGTCGAGGTAAACATCCGAAGGAAATATTATTCCGTCGTTTAAAAACCGCATCGTAAATCTGATATTAATTTATAATTTAACTAGCGGTTGTGTGTGTGATGTTAGTCCTTATAACATCAGCCATCACCAGTCTATTAGCAAAAGTTCCATTGAAATCGGTTCAGCCGTTTCGGAGATTACCCGTAACAGATTAAAAAGTTTTATTCTGTACTTTGAAAGGTATCGTAAAGAATCGTAAGTCATAATGAATTAGTAAAATAATTTAATTTTTTCGTTACACACAGACGCGTCAGTTTTATTTGTTTGTTATCTTTAAATATATAAAAATCGTCTGTACAAGACTTTGTCAGCCTACACCTAATCACTGGCCCTAACCCCATCCCCCTCTGACCTTGTCACACTTTGTCACAATTTCGAAACCCCATCCCCCTTGGTGTAACGTCACATACTTTGAAAATAATAAATTATTATTGAAAAAACGGCAAATTCCATTTTTTTATTACAATATTTTATATTTTGATATGTTTGACGTATGACGTATTGACGTCATAAGACTCGAGACCCCCCCGTACCCCTTGTAACACAATGTCACGTTTTGGTGATCCCTCTCCTCCCCCCTTGAGGCGTGACCTAATTTATGGATGGACCCCCTAAGACGTCAGCTTGGTTCACCAGTATTTCATTAAAAATAATACATATACTGTACACTGAGCCGCGAAAAGTACCAGGGCGGCATAAGGCAGGAAGAGATATAGTATAGCTCGTCTATACTAAGTGTTCAACGGATACTCGCTCCACATTCTACGCTGGTGGAATGCGGTCAACGACGCCCGCCACTTGGCGAAACAACGATAAAAGATACAAACTATAGAAATTTCACGTTATCAATATTTACAAATACAAATTTTGGAAATACATACATATAGATAACACACCCAGACTCGAGGCGGGAATCGAACCTACGACCCCATGGCGGAAGGCAGGGTCTGAAGTTATTTCTTCGTGCTGAATGTATTGTATTATTGTTTGCTTTGATTCTTAAGCGGATTTATTTGTTTATTTATCCTTCTTCTTTATATTATCTATACTAATATATAAAGCTGAAGAGTTTCTTTATTTACTTGAACGCCATAATCTCGGGAACTACTGGTCCGATTTGAAAAATTCTTTCAGTGAGGGGGATACATGAATAAAATATGGGATGTGGTTTCGGAAACGTGACAACCTGCAATAAGGAAGGGGGCGCGGGGTAACCTAATTTATGGATGACCTCTAAAAGGTCAAATGCGGCAAGTCAAGCCGCTTGTTGGCTGTAATAGGTGTGGCTTTTTTTTTGTGTGGTTCTTGTTGTTGGCCCTATTGGCTTCGACAGCGTCACCGGGAGGGAGGAGGGTGAGAAGACGGCTAAGGACCTTCGCGCGAGGAACTCGTCGAACGCAGGGCGGGCTGAAAGCCCCCCGAGCCGACCCCCCTTTGCTAGGGGGACCTAACGTCGTGGGGTAATTGTGGCGATGCATCGCCACATATAAGTGACTCCACGAATCCCCCCCACTCGGCTCGTTGGTCCTCGCGCATTATGCCTATAGTGGATACACTGTCGTTTACTACTTGTTGTTACCGGCGACTTTGTCTGCGTGACGATATATAACCTATATAGCCTTCCTCGATAAATGGGCTATGTAAAAAGGAAAGAATTTTTCATATCGGACTAATAATTCCTGAGATTAGCGAGAGTGTTATATTTTTCCGGAGTTTTCTTGCCCAATCTAATATAATGCGCGGTTATATAATTACATATTATAGTTAACCCATCCAAGTCAAACCTAGGACATAACTCACCTATCAATAGACTCATGTGCGAGTACAATAAACTATCAAAAGTAAAATCTATTGACATTTTCAACGATTCTGTGTACAAATTCAAAATAAACTTAAGTTTAAATTGTAAAGACTAACCTTTTATAGCTTAATTCGAACTTCATAAATATATTGCTTGTGTATTATTGTTATTAACATATTTTAGTATAGATTTTTTTTTGTTTTAAAATTATAAAGTTTTGGAAAAAAATAATAATTTTTAGTGGTTCACGTATGCATGCTGTAGCCATCTATAATTGATATAGCATTCAAGTTTTTCTTTTATATATACCATGTAACTCTGTCTTTAAATAATGTGTATATCGTTGATGGCCTTATGAAATAAATAAATAAATAAATAGCCATAAGCGCCCGGGCCGACTCTCGAATTACGGTTCTTCTATTCACAAATTACTATACAAAAATACAAAATAGAAAAAATAGTTATTTTTCAAACAGGTTATTTATCTAAATATTATGTTGTGGTCAAACCCTATAAGTTACTATTACTAGTACTGCGGCCCCGCTCTTTTATAACATTACATATCTTAAGAAACCCATTTAGAAATTTAGAAAAATACAACAAAAAGTGGCTTATTCATTCATGTCAGTGTGAGTATAGATTAGTGTGTTTATATAATATTATGTGTGTGTTTGCGTTTGTGCGTTCGCAACTTGCCAAAAACACCGACCTGGAGCTCTATCAGAGGCCCTATAAGGCATAACTTCATTAAGGTTTAACGGAGCCGACCTGGCTTAAAAGTCTCGATTTTAGAATACCATAAAATTAAAAAAAAAAAATAACTTAATTCCATACGCGAGCTTGACGTTTGCGTTCTGAAATTGTTATGAGAACGTTTCTTATAATTTTAATTTTTATATTTTTTTACTATGGACAAAATTCTACAAAACTGCGCAGCTGCGCGATGTCCCCGGTCACACTACATGATCATTCGAATGGAGCTGTGTCTAGCGCTAGCATTATGGTAAGCTCACAATGACCATTGCAATTCTCCTGCCAACGTTACCACATGAACCATAGACACGACACTTTGCTGAAGTGACAACTGTCAAAGTCAGTTACCACGGATATTGACAGATGACGTTTAGAAATTTGAATGCGCCTCCTTGTCTATTATTGCCAACGCATGTATAAATACATAATTTCATTTGAATTAGGGCATTACAATGGAGGTCGGCCCTTTATTTACGACCTAATCAAACCCACCGGCAATAATAAATTTATTCGTGAAACTAACGACTTTCATTAACGTTTCCGCCCCGTGTTACACAATTTTACAAGAAACAACCCGTATTTCATTTTATAAATGTGAATTTAACCTATGCTTGTAAGTTAGTATAATTTTCTTTAATGTAATACAAATTGTTACAAATTAAGCACATTAATTAATTTTTTTCACCGAATAATCGTCTTTTAAAGAATAACAGGAACGCAATACAGGCAAAAAACACTGGTGATTTCATGACAAAAACATATAGTTTGTGACAGTTCCCCGTGGGAAAGAACCCGTAAAATGCCGGTAACGCTTCTGCGAGCCTCCTGGTGATGCAGATATTCATGGGCGTCGATAGTCGCTTAGGTGAACCGTGTCGTTTGCCACATCTATACTAATTTATAAAGCTGAAGAGTTTGTTTGCTTGAACGCACTTATCTCAGGAACTACTGGTCCGATTTTAAAAATTCAGTGTTAGATAGCCCTTTTATCGAGGAAGAATTTTTATCGTACCTTAATTACTATAATTTTTATACCGTGTAAAAACACGGACGCAAAGTAGTTTAGTTTTCAAAATATATCATATAAAAATAATATTTTATAAATATATCAGCCAAGTCTCGAGACATCACCTAGCTGTAAATTTTTTTAAGATTTGTATGTTACATAATATTGTAATTATAATTTCTTACTATTTTAGACTTAAGTTCTGCCGTGTGATCAAGTATCGTCCGGTTTTGACATTGTCATTAAATAAAAAATAAAGTGAGTGACATTTATAAGTTGTCTTTCCATTTCTATTTTAAGTCAATTTTAATGTAACTGCACCATCCTCCGTGTCATACAAACATTAGGTTAGATCAGAGGTCGGCAACGGCAGCAGCATGGCAATCTGCAAAAAAGGGGATGCAAGCGGGCCACACTGTAAAATAATTATTTGGAAATAAGTGTCTAGTTATCAAAGGTAGACATTAAAAGTGATATTAAAAATGCTAAATTTTAGGGCATCACGACATAATTTGCGCTATGTCTGGCGCCGTTATTAACAAAACCGAACCATACGAAGCTAACAACTAAAAAAATCCTCTTTTTAAACGCCTCTTTTCCTAACGTTTTACAAAAAAAAAACATGCATATTGATAGCACTTTTATTTTCATAATTTACATGGAACAATTGGAAATAATTATATAAATCTATGTTACAGATATATTTAAAACTATGGAACTCAGAAAAAATATTTTTGTAATATGTATATTTTTTTACATGAATTTATACTCTAAGATTTACATCGAAAAGAAAAAGAATAATAACAAAAGTATTATTAAGATTGTATCGGGAGTGTGTAGGTATGTGTGTATGTGCATGCGCGTGTGTGTATGTGTGTTTGTGTTGGTGTGGGTATGTGTCTGTGAGGTCTATATTTATGTCAGTAGTTCTTCGTTTTGTCAGGTTTTGCAAATATGCATAAATTACTCGTCACGTTGTTTGTCCGCGATAGAGTCCTAAACTACTTAACCGATTTTGATCAAATTTTCACACCGTATGCAATTTGATCTAACTTGAAAGATAGGATAGCTTATATGTCAAATTATAGTCGCAAATATAAATGAGACGCTGAAATATATGGACATGCATAACTCCCGAACGATTGCACCAAATTGGATAATTTCTTTTTTGTTGTATTCGATATTGTTAGGACAAGGTTTGTATAATAAAATAGGAATGACAAAGCGAAAGGAAATGGAACGGAAACGGAACGGGGACGGGGACGAGAACGGGGAATAATGTTATAGAATAATAGAATGTAGTAAGCTGTAAGTAACCCAATATTCGGACAGGACAACGTCTGACAGGTTCGCTAGTAAGTATATAAAAACGAAAGGTCACCTATCAGGGAATTTCGAAAAGTTTGAGTAGACGAAGTCGGGAGAAATAACTACTATATTATATTGGCCGCCAACACCCAGGTAAGGTGGATGGGTGGTAGTTATATATAGTGTGATGACCTAGATACTTTCGCTAGAGCTAAGGTTCCGGCGGCCATAGATGGGAGTCCATTTAGTCGCAACATTGGCCCACCTTTGCACATTCGTGCCACATGCCCAGCCCATTTCCACTTGAGTTTTACATTAATACATTAAAACTCTAATGTCAAGTCAAAGTCAAACAAACACTAAAGTCAAACGATTAACACAAACATGTATACATTTTACTATAAGAGCCCTATCTTATTGAGACGCCATGGCGACATCACCAGCTACGTCGCTATGGATACCTGCGATTGCTAATGTAGTAGCCAGCAGTAGTCGTGGCTACGCTTTTAATTTAGCGACGTTGCCAAACCATTACCAAGTGAGCTACCCGTCTTAATTTTTTATATTATTATTTATTTATTTTACATCAAATCTTTTTTTACATTTTTACAAAAAAATATTTTACACTTAAATTTTTATATGAATTGTTTGGATACGTAGCCGACGTCGCCATGCCGTCTCGGTGGGCTAGGCCTCTTACAGCGGTCGGCAAAGCGTGCTTCGATGGCCGCATGTGGCCCGCGACTGTTCTGTAAATGAAATTCTAACTCTTATAAATAAACAATACTTAATTGCATTACATGAGCGGGATTTTTTGTCGTGACGTACTAAAATATTAATACAAAAAATATAATGTACTAACAGTTTAGGCATTTTAATTTCGCTTTTTAATGTCTTCCTACAAAAATAGGTAACTAGACACTTTATTTACAAATAATTATTTTACAAGTGTGGCTTGCCATCGTCTAATTACTTAACTACATGCCTGCGTTTGCGGACGTTTATTTCAAAACATACTTTACAGTTTACTCTCTTGAAGTAGGCGTTTTGTAATACAAAGCGAACTGTTCTTACCAGTATTCCTAGTACCAGGTTCGAATACAGCGTAATGGTCGCCGTAGTTTCTCCCCGACAGCAGACCAATTCGTCAATACATTAATAATCAATAATCCGTTACCGAGAAGTTTCCCAATCAGAAACCTGTCAAGAGCCGGGACAAAACCACCGCTCCATACATCAGCGGCGCTTCAAGAATGAGAAACAAACATTAATATGGCGAATGGAAATAATAAATCAGCCCGCAAATATCATCGATACCGTCCCGACAACTTCTTATTTCATATCAGCACAGGAGCGGATCCAGCATTCAATAACAATTCTTCCTTTTTTTAAAAAAACCGACTTCAAGTCAGTTGTCAGACTTGGACCAAATTGACATGGTACCAATTGGGAAACACCAGCTTTCATACATCAAATAAAAAATAATCACCAAAATCGGTTCACCCAGTCGAAGGTTCTGTCGTAACTAACTTAAAAAAATGCAATCGAATTCAGAACCTTCTCCATTTGTGAAGTCGGTTAAAAAAGGTGATGATACCGCCACTCCACCGTTTTCGACCAAAACCGAGTCGGCGTTTGTACTTGCTTATGATTGGTATAGTGCATTCCTGCACAGATGCACACTGCAAAGATATAGCTATAATATGTATAATTTACAAACCTTGTCTTTAATTAGTAAGGTTTTGGATATAATATTATCAGACTTTTCATCGCAATAGACCGTCACAAGGGTAGACATGCCCATGGGGCCCACCACAGTGGATCCGCGCCTGCAACCGACAACTTTTATTTCATCTCAGCACTCCATTATTTATTTCAGCGATTACGTACGCCAGCATATCTCGTTCAACTGCCGAGTGTCTTGTCTCAGTGTATGTTTTTATTTCTCCCACGGGAGCTCTCCGCAGCATCAGCCACCATAATGTTATAAATTTCCAGCCAACCAAGAAATTATATTTGCAATGTTTTATTTTCTTCTGTTGACGCTACGCTACTATTTCTTACGTCGTTCGTGTATTAATTGTGAAATATAAAAAGAGGGTTTTTTCAAGTTTGCGTTTTCAGTTGAATCCTTTTGAAAAAATATTGGTTGGTCGCAAACGATGTGACATGACTGTGACGATGTGACATCGTCATTTACTTAACGTTATCCTGATACACGGTCTAGTACAAGGATCCGCTTAAATTGCGGAGAATGTGGCTGTGGGGCTTGTTATGAGGACCGACTGCCGTCTGATGTCATCCCCGGAATCCCCATAATCTCTACAATCTTAGAACTAATATCACTCATCTGTCTTTGATCGGGACACGCTAATTACGAAAATGAAGGGGGTGAGATTTTTGAAAAACCAGTGTTAGAATGGGTTACCCATCTATCACCCGGCCTCGATAACGATTGCTTAACCTATCGATCGACTCAAATGTCGGCCGCTGATAAGGCGACATAGGCATACGACCTCCTCGGCGATATGTCATCTAAATGTCAAAAATCTCTTGATGTTATCTAACCTGATTTTTTAAACCCAACGAATTATTTCACGATAAGTACGTCGTATGTCGTATTAAAACTTCACTGCGTAAGTCGTGACCTGCCTTTCCCAGAACTGGCATCTTTGTGCAAGTCTTAAGGTGTAATTGTAGTAAGATGCCACGATTGATGGGATTTAAATCATAGTCTACTGGTATTTTTCCCCAAGGGCGAATTGTTTTTTACTTTTATGGAATCTGGGTGATGGTATGATTTCATCCTATCAGCCTCCAGTATAAAAATTGATTAGAATTCCGTGCTACTTTGCGGAAATCAGCGAATTCATTCGCGGATTTAAGCAAAGTAGTTTAGTATTTCATGCATGTCATGAATTTCCTCAAAGTAACGCCTGATCCTATCAGTTATATGAAATCCGTTATGTTAACTTGGTCAGCTTTCGCGTTATTTGTTCATTCTATTTGTTAAGATATAAATAGTTGCCAAAGGATTCTTCGATTCCATTTCAGTCTAGAAATTAGAATATACAAAACTTTGCGCAGTTGTTGGCGTGTATAATAACATTATTCTAAGCGAGTAAAAACACGCGGCATAGCTTGTTATACTTGCATCATATAAATTCACGTTAACAAGGTATTTACTTTTAGCGCCCGTATTTCCATAATGGAAATTTTTTGTCGTTATACATGTAACATTTTTCGCGCGAACATAATTCGAGGTTATTTCAGATGGCAATTTTTGGAATAAAGTGCCAATGTCGGCGGGTCCTTCCAAATTAGGCATCCAACAAGTGAGGTGCAAAGATTATGGTGTTGTGATTTCGTGTCTCTACTTTTATATCTGTACTCTATACTAATATGTAAAGCTGAATAGTTTGTTTGTTTATTTGTAGGAACGCGCTATTCTTAGGAACTACTGGTCCGATTTGAAAAATTCTTTCAGTGTTAGATAGCCCATTTATCGGGGAAGGCTATAGGCTATATACCATCAAGCAAAAATTCAATATATTTTTTTTTATCTAATGTTACACGGACAAAGTCGCGGGCACAGTTAGTACCGCACATATAGCGAAGTGATTTAGGTATATAGTCTTTTTTATACTAGAATTACTTCATGTATCCTTTGAATTTCGCGTGAATTGCAGCAAGATAAATGTCAAAGTTGGTCGCAAAATTGAAGTTACCAAAAATTTTGCTTTTTGTTGAGACAATTTTTTTTACACTATCATTTCCAAGATTGCGAATTTGTTCCCACTAGGGATCACCTGGTGGATTTGTGGTCGAAAATCGACCTTCGACAAATCTTTAGATTTGTATACTAAATGCTATCTCTTTCAATTCTTTGTACAACGAAATTGTAATATTTGACAATTGATATTTTTACCGTCGCCATCGTGACTACGCTTCGACACCATCTTACAGTAAAATGTATACATGTGTATGTAAATCCTTTGGCATTGGCGTGTGTGTGGCTTTATTTTAATAATTTAAGATATTAATAGTGCATATTTTATAAAAAAATATTAGCATTCGCACACTTTCCTCTATATGAGCTAAAATTGTGCAAAATTTCATACTCCTCCGTCTGCGCAATTTCGTAAAATGGTACCGAAAGTTTTCTTTTTTATACATTTTCAACTTTAACCTTAAATAACTTTTAAAGGATTCTTCTTCCTCCTCGTACCCTTTTCCCGTATTTATTTGGGGTCGGGCCTTCTTGTGCGCTAGCGCCAAGACTTTTTATCTTGGCTTGTCCATTTGGGGATGTCTAGTATAAGAAAAAAAAGAAAAGGAAAGGATTTTATTAAAAAAACTTTTAAAGGATTGAATTTATAAAAAAAACATAAGAAACCTTTCTTGTGGAGCGTCAAATTCTCTATACAAATATGATATGCGGTTAGATGGCGATGGTGGTAGCAAGGGAGATTTCAGTAAATCTAATCTACAACGTAAACTTTTACCGAATAAAACCCTATCTACCACTGAAAGAATTTTTCAATTCGGACATGTACTTCCTGAGATTAGCGCGTTCAAACAAACAAACAAACACACACACACACACACACACACACACAAATACGGACAGACAGACACGTCAAACTTACAACAACCCTCTTTTTTCGTCGGGGGTTAAAAAGCTGTTCCATACGTTAATGAAACGGCCCAAATACATTGCAATGTTTGAACGTTCAGCAAACACTGAGCGCGGCCGCTGCATTCATTAGTTCCGCTCCAACTTGACATTCGCTTAGCGTCTTGCAAACGTAACAAAAGCAAGAGCGAGGCCAACCGCAGCGCAGCTTTATTCCGGTGATACTGCATTTTATTTTATCCCGCTGTTTTCATTGCTTTATGCAAACTTTAAAGACTAACTTGCCTTTTTTACTATAATATTTTATATACTAACGTGCGACGTGAACACTAGAAGTATAAAAAACATGTCAACTCTGTACTATCTAGGTACCGCCGTTACATAACGAGACAGCGATGTTGTCGAGTGGAAAGATGCACTAAAACAAAACTAGATGGCGGCGTACGGACCGGTTGACGTACACGGTACAAACGCGGACTCGCACTATACAAAATACAACTCACGATAGCAAAGTTTCTATAAGCGACCACTCTATATAGACCTTCCGACGAACAACTGTTGGTGAGGCGCGGCTGACCCGGGCATTCCTTACCAAACACTTTCCAACTTGATGTGCATTTTCACAACGTGAAGCGAAAATGTTTAGATACCACTTAAAAAAAAATTGCGCACCGGAGGAGTATAAAATTTGGCACAAGTATAGATTACATAGAAGGAGGGTGTGTGAATGTAGATTTTTTTTTTAAATCTGCAAAATTAATATATTAAATTATTAAAATGAAACCACACGCTATTCCTAACGTCAATGAGTCAATTTGCACTTTATTACCGCTGCACAAAGCAGAAACGATTCGTGATCGTTCGTTATTTCTACTAATACGGGAATGGGAACGGGGATGATATGGGTTAATAGGAGTAAATAGTAAGTAGCCCAACGTTCGGGCAGGACATCGTCTGCCGGGTCCGCTAGTAAACTATGTAGAAACATTTTCACCACAACCTATAAAGTGCTGAAGTAGGTTCTTCAAAATTTTCATTTAATATTTTTAAAAGAATTGTAAAGATAATATTGAAACGCCTTTACATTGTTTAAAAGTTTAAACTTTTAAGTTTTTACAACCTAATTGCTAAGGGTAAGTTTTATATTGCCAAGGGAGTTTGTAATTTTAGCAACCTTTTCTTTTATTTAACTTAACAAAGTTATTATCGAGTTCAGTTAAACTCCGATATTATTTCAGCCAATTTTGAGTAACAGGAGACGACTCAATTTTAGAGTTTTATACTATATACTATACTCGCGCGATACTACTTCCTAGTAGTATCGCGCGAGTTACAACTAGGAACTAGTTCACAAAGTTGGAATAAATGCTGTTTCTTTCTTTCTTTCTAGTGTTATCCCGGTAAAATACCAGGGTCCGTTTAGATTGCAGAGGATTTGGCTGTGGGGTGAGTCCGTGTAGTTAAGTACCGTAAATGCTAGTAGTATGACATTACATTATTAGACTAAATAGGAAATATAGAAAATACACTTTTGTGCTTGGTTTTCCCATGTATTCAAACACACATACCGATTGCCATCTGACGTCATCCTCGGAACCCCCACGATTTCTTCAACCTTACGACTAATATCACAAAGTGACATTCGTCGGGTCCCACTGTTTTACGTGCCTTCCGAAACACAGAGGAGGTGTGATATCAAATATAAACCAGTGCTAGTATGCGTCACCCATCTATCACCCGGTCGCAGCAAGAGCACCATAACCTAGCGATCGGCTTAAATACCGACTATTGATTAGGCCACGACCTCCCCCTCATGACTAATGAAAGCATAAATATACCAAACTCTAGACTTAACTTTTAAATTCCTCAAACTAAACAAAATTAAGCAAATGTCAGTTACAGCTACAATACTCTAAATCTTACAAATTATAGCGAGGATCCTGTTAAGGAAAGTGCAAGCTTTCGCATTGATTCATCGAATTTTTTATTTTTTTTGCGTCATCCTCAGGCGGATACGGATACATACAGACATGGATACATTATTATAACTGTACCGGCTCTAAAAGATACGAAATTGAGCAACCAGAGTAGGTCCTCCCACTTTATGTCCCGTAAGGATAACGTCATAGGGTAAAAAACGAATAAATGTATAAACTAATAAAGAATACACATTCATAAAAAAACGTAAGTTATTGATTATAAATTATAAAAACGGCGAACTACTGTTACCCGTATCGGCTAATACGGCGTTACCATAATCTATATATAATACATAAAGCTGAAGTTTGTTTGCTTGAACGCGCTAATCTCAGGAACTACTTACTGGTCCGATTTCAAAAATTCTTTCAGTGTTAGATATCCCATTTATCGGGGAAGGGTATAAGCTAAATGTTTTCACCTAATTTTGCGCGGACGTAGTTGCGGCACTGTTAGTAATATTTTAAACTAAAGAGTTTGTTTGTTTGCTTGAACGTGCTAATCTCAGGAACTACTGGTCCGATTTGAAAATTTCTTTGAGGATGGCTGGGCTGGAGTAGTTTTACTCCGTCAAAGTCGCAGATTGAGTCACGCGTAACAGCTAGTATTTAATACTCCTGAGGATTTACGCGAGCGAAATCGCG
This sequence comes from Charaxes varanes, assembly GCA_024363005.1. Lineage (NCBI taxonomy): Eukaryota > Metazoa > Arthropoda > Insecta > Lepidoptera > Nymphalidae > Charaxes > Charaxes varanes. The sequence continues at coordinate 632 of JANCMC010047557.1, read as the reverse complement.
GGTAAAGCTAGTGTAGAATAGCGAACATAACTCTTACTTTTATCTTGATAAAAAATGTACCCTTCATGACTTTTTTAACAATTCATTTCCTTTCCCAAATATTCTACGTATCCTTTCCTTACTTTATCTATATTTTAAAAATGGCCAAGAGCGTGCCAAAACACGCATAGAAGAGTTCCGTATCTGATACGCTATAAACGTATTTGTTAAATAACTTGAAAGTTTGTCCGATTTCGTTCAAAATAATTTTCCTAATGACTCTTTAGCATGTTCTATCAACATAGAAAATTTTAGAAATGCTAGGGGGGACCACGAAATTATAAAGGTTCGTTGTAGTACTACGGAACCCTAAGAATCAATCGTTTTTCCTTAGCCTCACTAAAACTCGAAAGCGACTGAACCGTTTTAAATTATGTTTGTTTTGTTTCATTACTATTTCAGTACAGGTTTAAAACAAACCAAATAAAGTAAGAGTCGAAAGATTGTTTAAAAATACTAAAAGATGCAGCAGAATTAGTCGCTACTTTAGAATATTTCAAATTAACCTTAATTCCCACCCGGTGGACTGATGATTTGGTGCGGGTCGCAGGAAGCCGTTGGATACAAGCGGCGCAACACCGCCATTCGTGGAA
>JANCMC010047550.1:0-22831 GCA_024363005.1 Charaxes varanes | reverse complement strand
ACTTTGCGCTCGGCGCAATAATCTACTATTATCTAATATCAAAACATCTGTGTAGAATCTGCCATAATCTTGGTGTTTCTAAATCGATACGACCTAGAGACCTTTCACAAAAGCCTTTCCGCAAGTGGACCGCCTGCCCTTTTATCCCTTTCTCATAAAAGAATAAATAATTTGTCCCTTATTTAATCTGCGCCTCCCTTTTTCAACCAGAAGGGAAAATGTAGTAAAAAATGTAATGTTTTGAGCTTAAAAAAGGTCAACATTAAAAAACTAAATCAATACTCCTTAATAATTATAAGTGTGAAAGTAACTCTGTTATGTTATTACGCCTAAACAGATTTTGATGAATTTTCTTATAAATATAGAGTTGACCTTGGAAATGGACACGGGCTACTTTTTGTCTCAAAAATAAAATTAGATAGCGGTGAAATCGGGTTCGACTGTTGTACGAAGGTTGAAGAAAACAACGCGGATGAAGTCATGGGTGGAAGCTAGTATTCAAATAAAATCTTGCCTAAAGGAAATCCCTGTCTTTACTATGGTAAAGAGAAAGAGTGTATAGGAAGAGACTAGTTTTTTTTTATATATATAAGCAGGGGCAAACGGGTAGGCTGCATTCACTTTCGTGACTATCGTTGCCCATGGGCTACTGTAACACCAGAGGCTCGCAGATGCGTTGCCGGCCTTTGGGGCATTAGTCTAATACAAATAGAATACGTAGGTCCAAAGTATACTTTGACTGGTTCTTGGCCCAGTGGTTTGTGGCAGTGACTTTGTTTTTTGCTCTGGGGGCTGTGAGTTCGATTTCCGCCTCGAGTCTAGGTGTATTATCTGTACGTATATGCTTACATACTTCGAAAAAAAAAAAGTCTATAACAAGCGTTTATTACCCGTAGCACAGGCATTAAGTTGTCTACCTTAGGAACAGATGTCCGTGTGTCATATAGTCCTTATATATTTATTTATAAGCAAAAAGAACTAATATATATAATAGATCTTCTGAAGTTGTATACAAGTTTAATAAATGTGCCAAAATCAGGGGCTGTCCAGCTGGCCAGCTAGTACGTAATGTTATTTTTATCACTTACCATAATACTTTAAGTTGGCTAACCATTTAGTTGGCAAGCGCCCATGATGTGGTGTCAGCTTTTGAAATCATTTCGCTGGTGCCCTTCAAGTACAGGTCAGCGCTATAGAGTAAATGAGGAGTTGGTTAGTGAAAGCCAAGTTTCCATACAAAGGATTCTGTAGCCGCAATGAACTTACTGAACAATACCTCTGATGACATCAACGATAAGGTCAAGTTTACACGTGCTTTAATAGATTTGGCAATTAAGGTCTTTTAAAAATTAATTTAACGTGATAGTTAGCGAATGAAATGATATGAAAAATATTGGAAAAGCTATTTTGAATAATCGAAGTTAGGTATATAGTATATTTTTATTGCTAATTTTTATGTTAGAAGGGGAAACGAGCAAGCAGGTAAGTGCCTACTGACGCCCATGGACATCTGCACCACCAGAAGGCTAGCAGACGCGTTACCGGTCTTTAATACGAGATTAGGCCACGGGAAAGTAACACAAACTGTACGAAACACAAAACAGAAATTGGCAAGAGAAGCACGTTCCTAAAGATAAGATAACCTAACTAATAAATAGTATTGATTAATTTACATGTTAACTAGCGAACTAATATTTTTTATGGGCCTATTCGATCTTTTAACTAATGACCATCTATCACCCGGCCGCGGTAAGAACTGCTTAACCCAGCGATCGACTCAAATGCCAGTCAATGATTAAGCTACGACCTCCTCTAATCTATACTAATACTATTCTATATTACTATATAAAGCTGAAGAGTTTGGTTGTTTGTTTGCTCGTACGCGCTAATCTCAGGCGCAGTAACAACTAATACACACAAGCTGTGCCCGGAACTTCGTCCGCGTCAAATAATTTAATAAAAATAGATTAAATTTTACCGTGATGATATATAGCCTAAAATCCTCGATAAATGGGCTTTCTATCACTGAAAGAATTTTTGAAATCGGACCAGTTGTTCCTGAGATTAGCGCGTTCAAGCAACAAAAAAACTCTTCAGTTTTATAATAGTATATGTATTTTGCAATAATATGATCTCACCTAGTGTTTTGTAACAACGGAGTAATCTAATTAGAGTCTACGCATCCGTCATCTGAAATGAAACTTTCTTTTCTGGTCGCTTTCTTCTTGTTAACATCTTTTAGCGACCACCTATGAAATAATATGTTGGTAACATCATTTTGGTATTGCCGTTCGAGTAAAATATACGCTTTATCTTTGGCTGGAAAGAAAATAAAAAATATATATTAAAAAAACATAGCAGTAGGTACGCAATACGTTGCCTGGAAAGGAAATTAAAAAAAAATAGTACAGTAAAACGGAACAAGAATAACAAGATAAACTGCAAAATAAATTTAAAAATAGAAGCACACGCACATAGAAGAAGACGCCTAGAAGGTGATTAAGAAGTAATAAATGAAAGAAAAACGTTAGAGTCACAATGATGCGTAAAATACAGTTTTTCTTGGTATTATTTTGTGTGATCATAGCGAGTGAAGCGACTGGTTCAGATTATGAAGTGGAAAGTAGAGGAAAGAAGAAGAAAATTGCACTATTTAGTAAGTATTAAGACTTTTTACATGTTAATTAGCTCTATGCTATATGTTAATCTAGTTGACCCGGCAGACGTTGTCCGGCCCGAACTTTGGCCTCAATTTTGAATATACGTATGTCATTATTGTATTAAGCATTACGTTTGCAATAAATAATATTATAGTATAAATAGATATATAAATTATTCTATGTTTTAAGTTAGACTATGTTACACATGGTCAAAAAATTAGATCAAAATCGCTTCAGCAGTTACAGACTTTATCGCGAACATGCGTTGCCGGTCTACTACGTATATTTCGGCCTATCAAGCGAATTTCAACTAAGGAATTTAAATACATATATCAGTAGTAACCGCGTTCGCATTGAAATCAATGATTGTGTCCAGTTGTGATGTTTGTAATTTTTTGTGAAGAACCCCCATTCTCTATTTCTTTTTAAGAGAACCTTCATTTTCTTTGACTTCGAGGAATAATTCAAAAATAGATAGTAATTATGCACTGTGGTTAATTTTCCAAAAATTCGTACATTTTCACGAAGTTTGCACTCTAATGATAAATATTCTGTTGGGATAGACTCACATATCCAGGCATTTCTGTATTAAAACAAAAAAAAAAGTACCAAATATAATATTTGAATACAAATAAACAGTATTAGAGGTAGCGCCATGCTTGTAGCCGAATTGGGCCGGCGCGTCCGGGTACCAGTACCTCTTTCTCACATGAGTTAATTAGAGAGCTATTCAATGGCCTACAATAATGCTGACGGTTTTGGACTGAAATAGACGCGTAATTCGCAGTTGACGAGCTTTTACAGTTTATTACATGGAAATGCGTGCGTCGTTAGGGTTATTTGACGGTAACTTTGGCGAAAAGTTTTGCGAAGTATTTGGAAGAATTTAGCTGAGTTTTGGTAAGCAAAATGTACACAGCCACAACCTATACCCAACTATGGGTCGCTCCATTGCTAGATATAAGTTGAAAATGATAAAATTTTTAAATGTAAAATGATAAGCTATCAATTACAGTCCTATTATATACTAGTTGTTACCCGCGATTTCATCCGCGAAAAATTAGATGAGAAACTTTACCGTGATGATATATATAGCCTATAGCCTTTTTCGATAAATGGGTTATTTAACACTGAAAGAATTTTTTAATTCGGGACAGTAGTTCCTGAGATTAGCCCGTCCAAATAAACTAACAAACTCTTCAGCTTTATATATTTATAATAATATACTATACATTTTAATTTTCTAACTGAAGTATTCGTAAATTCTATCTCCTAAATTGATCCAAATAGGAATTTAACTTATGACGTCATTTTCGAGGTGGGTTATTGCGTAATATCAATGTGATATATTGCAATAGTCAAATGGAGGTTCTCTGGAGTGAAAATTATTACAAGCCTTGGTCGTAGATATCTCAAGTATTTAAATCAGCTTCCTCAAACTAGATTATACGACAGATTTATTGACAGCTTAACACAGGTGAGAGGTCCTTTAACTTCATAGTGCGGGTAAAACGGGTTCCGCATAATTTATCCTATACAAAAGAGCGACGGAAAAATAATCTAATATTTAACGATTTTGTTCATTTGTCATCCAGACCAAAGATCAAAGTCAAAGCCAAAGCCAAAGTCAAAGTCAAAATTAAAGTCAAAGTCAAAATCGTTTATTCATATAGATTTTTATATAAGCACTTACGAACTTCACAATTATGTATAATATTATATTTTTTTAATCATTCAATAATTTGGTGCTAAAATTTTCTTATAAGTAAAGTTTACAAGGGATCTTTTGATTTTCAAAGACGTTGACGTTAGTAGTCCTAGTATAGCTTACTGTTTTTAGGCAAATATTTACATACAAAGAGGCTTTTGAAAAACAGTTTAGTACCGAAAAATATTGTTGTTTCTTCTTGATATTAATAAAAGGCATAATTATTACAATACAAGAATTAAACAAAGGAACAATAGAAAAAACAATCATAGTCAATATAACAACTAAGCAAAAAGACGCAAGCCCAGCTTTATCCAAAATAACAAAGGTCTATCAAAAACTGTATAAAGGCTTTTTCATTAATGTATTCTCGCAGATTCGATCCTATTTCAATTAAAAAAAATAAATAACCAGCTACAAAATAACGTTAAAAATAACGTTCTCACAATAATTTTACCAAAAAGAAATTAATTTAACAACGCGGTTAGAAAAATGTCACAAACACAAACTATTTATCTCGTCGGCAACTAGAGACGATTTAGCACAAAATGATCTCTAAGAATGAACTATTTAGAATGCTTCCTTAAGAATGATCCATTTAGAATGAACTATGTAGTATGCACTCTAAGAATTATTCCTTAAGAATGTTCGCGATTCTAAAGATGCGCCGACTTTTATGCTATAACTTGCTCACAGTGACCTCCCCCCCCCTTTAACGTGTGATTACCCCCTACCCCTTATTATATATTATTTATGAAAGACCCCTTACTTGATCTTAGGAGATTGCATGGCACTGATAGTTTTAATCTTAACATATATCAGACCAACATACACCATAGAAATTAAAATCGTGAAACACATTTTCTTATTTTCTTTTAATATCCAGAAGTTCATTTACTCTATATCCTAGGCGTCAATAGCATCCCCACGGATTCTGTGCAAGTACGAGGCCGGCTAAAAGGTGCCACAGGGGCAAAGACCTGTCAAAAAGGCCCGCCATCGAGCCTACCCTTTGTTGTCGCGCTTTTGTGACCCGCTACGCTCCTTCAATGGCATGAGCGAATATTTTCAAAAAATTTCCCGCGTACATAAGTGTTATAAAAACATTATTGAGTTGCGAACAATTTAACGGGTTCATATTTTATTGATAAATGAAGTTTTATTTATACTCGATAGCTATAATATATATTTTATGAACCTTATTTACCAAACAGTACATAAAAATGTGGTGGATTTTATATTTTTTTTGTCTGATTTTTTGAGGGTCTTAAATCTATTTAAGATTATGCCAGACCCATACAAAAAAACATATACTATATGTATTATTATATACTCGTAAATAAAGTACTTAAAAAATATTTACATCTATACTAGTATATAAAGTATGAGAGGTTTTGTTTGTTTGCTTGAACGCGCTAATCTCAGAAACTACAGGTCCGATTTGATCAATTTCTTCAGTGTATCATGTGATAGCCCATTTATCGAGGAAGGCTATAGGCTATATATCATCACGCAAGAATTAAATATATTTTTTTTACCTAATTTTACACAGGCGAAGTTACTGGCACACAGTAATAAATAAAGGACGCTTTTTTTAATCCTCATTCATTTAAAATTTTCATGAAGAAATAAAATTGTGGGTTACGTAAATAATGTAAAGGTTAAAAAAGCCTCGAAAGCTTAACGGTAAAAGCAACGAATGAAATCCGTAAACGGCAAAATATTGCATAAATCCTCAATTTCTATTTTAAATATGTGAATTTATTAAGTTGCACGAGCTAGTATAAAATAAAAAGTTGTTACATTTTTCGCAGTCATACAGTTGGGTGCAAGTGAACTACGTGAATCTCGTACGAACCTTTATAAAGTTGCGCGTGAAAAGGTGTGAACGTGAAAAACCGTCCGCTACTGTTTCTAAAATATTATGCTTTTAAAGCAGCTCGGAACTCTCACATTAAGTCGAGATCTCTCTGCCTGCCATCTGTAGTATCCTTCGTGTAACTCTATGACGGATAAAAACGTTCGAATCTATAGAAAAATATTTTCCTGTGGTTGCGTTCAAAGATCACAATTTTATATAAGAGTAGAGCACCCGACAGACGATGTCTTGCCCGAATTTATGCTCTTCTCTTATTGACCAATGAACCAATGTCCTTTATGTCTTCTAAATTAAAGGTGACACTCGCCGAATGTTTTATGAAATAATAATTCAACTTAGCACGTCAGTCAAAGGTTTAGTACACATGTTGTCTATTTTAAGTATTCTGAAATAGCGACCACAAAAACCCACAAAAAAACAAAAGGATCTCTGGTATATGTATAAATAAGTAATTCAGAATGAATTCAGTCCTAAAAGACTTAACTCTTTGGTTGGCCACTACCCCGGTCAACCAGTTCCGATCTGATCTCATCCCATATTGATGTCCTTCTATTAGTGATCATCATGGTGATGATCAATCCTATTTCTTCGAACGTATCTAAGGTTGCTAATAGATAGCTCTTTATTAAATTACATCCTCGTACAATTATATATGTTTTGAAATTTGATTCCCTACTAGTTCTAATTAATGCACTACTAGAGCAAGCACACGAGTAAGTAATAAATGGTTATATTTAATATATAAAAAAAATATTTATAAGTGTCAATAAAATTGTAACTGATAGATTCAGGCGTTACTTTGCAGAAATCCATGAGATTAATGAAATACTAAACTACTTTGCTTAAATCCGCGAACGGTGGTGGTGTAGCTCGCTATCCGGTGGTGTAGCTTTCGGATTCCATCGCACCGATTTTCCCTCGTATTCATTCGCGGATTTAAGCAAAGTAGTTTAGTATTTCTTCTTCTTCCTAGCCTTATCCCGGTCTCGTAGTCCCAGGGTCCGCTTAGATAGCAAAGGATTTGGCTGTGGGGTGAATTAAGATGACCGATTGCCATCTGACGTCATCCTCGGAAGCCCCACGATCTCTGCAACCTCACGACTAATGTCACTGAGTGACAATAATCGGGTCTCACTATTTTACGTGCCTTCCGAAACACGGAGGGGGTCGGATATCAAATATAAATCAGTGTTAGAATGGCTCACCCATCTATCAACCGGTCGCAGCAAGAGCAATCTAACCTGGTGATCGACTCAAATGCCGACCACTGATTAGGCCACGACCTCCTCCAAAGTAGTTTAGTATCTCATGCAACAAAATTGTAGGTATTTAAATGTACTGTTCTTCTCATTTAACTCTTTAGAAGTCGTTTAAGAACTAACATTAGTAAAGTTAAATCTGTGTCGATAGATTCCCAGTATAATTTACTTGCGAGTTATGACATAACGTACGCCTACGTACTACGTACCTTGCTATCGACTTGTGGTCGTAGCTGTCACGACCAACTGCCAATAATGGGACTGGCACCACATAAAACTAACAAATAAAAGCGTATACACAGTAATCTATGATCAAACATATAAATAAAATTGAATGGTCTGTTTGAAATGTCGAAATTATTTTTTTAAATAATTGCATATGACAATATATACGATACCTAATGCAAAAACGCCAGTTAAAAGATTTTTGCTTGTCCGTCTTTCTGTCGGTATGTCTGTCTGTTTGTTCCGAGTAATCTCCGAAAAGGCTGGACAGTTTCGGACGGGGCTTTCACTGATAGCTGGATTTACAAGGAATAACTTAAGCTACTTTGTGTTTAGCTAATAAATTGGGGTTCCGCATAAAGAATAAAACCCTTAAAATTAAACAAAATTTACCAAGAAATTATGGACTTTTTAGGCAAGCCCGTGACTAGGCAGCTTATAAAATAATTTGTCAAATTAATTTGTCATGTATTTTATTTATACTAGCTTTATATATTTATATAAAGCTATTATTTGTACTATTCTACCAGCTGTGCACGCGACTTCGGCCGCATAAAATTAGATAAAAAAATAGATTAAATTATAGCGATGATATATAGCCTTCCTCGACAAATGAACTATCTAACGCTGAAAGAACTTTTCAAATCGGACAAGTAGTTCCTGAGATTAGCCCGTTCAAGCAAACAAACACACAAACTCTTCAGTAGCACTTTCCTTACGGAGTAGCTTTCATCTCTCCTCATTATGTGCCCGTACCATCTGAGTCTGCCCTCCGTAAGTTGTTCAAACAACTGTGTCCACAAATTGATGTACACGGTTGTTTAAGTACTTCCAAGTATTTCGTATATACACATATACGAATATGCAAAATGAAAGAATGCATTCGTCATCATAATAAACGTTTGATGCGGCGGCGTTACAAGAGGAAAAGGAAGCCGGTATGAGGACGAGACGTGACTTGTGTGTTCGTACGTGTCTGATCGCGAACTGTATGTGTCTATGGCTATGAAACATCTCTACCATTTTATGCTTTGTGTATACCTTCTCAGTGTGATTGATGATGACTATTGATTAAAGTGTGTGAATATTTTCCATAAACAAAGTCTCATTTCTGTGACTTTAGCAAAATGGCCCGAGCGTTACCGATACTATGGAATAAATGTCATGAGAAACGAATCACAAAATAATCGTATATTATTTTTGTTATTATTGAATGCATGCGAGTTCAAACACAAAAAATAATAATTTCGATCCTTGCAATGTGATTTTCATTGGGAATAAAGCACTAAAAGGGATATAGGAAATCTGTCATAATGGAGATTAAAGCGCTAAGTCGGTGCAACACATGCCACTTTTATGCCGGCGCCAGACAGATTCATTTGAATAATCATTTCAATGATCATGTAGCGTGGCCGGGGACTTTGCGTAGCTGCGCAGTTTTGTAGAACTTTGTAGTCTTCAAGGACAAAAATGTACAAACACTTTGAGCTATGTCTGACGTCGGCATAAAAGTGGCATATATATACTTATTTAAAACAGCGCCAATGTTGGCATTAATATGACAATCAATATATTGATTCTGTACTATTCTTAGTAGAATTATGAAAGAGTTAAGTAATATATCGATTTCATTTGAACGTAATACGTACAACTCTGGTCTATAAACGTTAAAATCGCTTGCGAACTTTTTACAATATGCCCGTTAGTTTCGATTGCACACAAAACTGTTAATCGCACGAACGCCGGTTTATTGATTCAAGCAGTTGTAGTACATACATGTAAAAAAATTGGGGCCATTTTAGCGTGAGGGGCGCAAATGGTCAAGCGGTTTGGTGGGTCTGTGAGTGGACTGCGTAATCACGGTGTTGTCACGCTTCGTCGATACCTTTTGTCCTATTGATTTGTTTATTGTGTAGGCTTAGTTTGATATTTGCAAACAAATATTACTTATAATCGTAAGGCATCATTTATGTGGTTGTGTTTATTGATGATGTAATCGGAATAAGAATAAAACGAAGTAAACAAACAATTGGTTGCGAGAGACTAGACCGATGTTCATCGGCAAATACATAGTTTAAGTTATAAGGAATGACATACGCTTATTTTATTTTAGCAAACGACTAAAGATTTTCTGACACCCTAACCTTTGATACAACGGTGTATTTGAATAGTGTTAATAAGGAAAGAATTATTAAAATAATACGAATTGTATTAATATAAATATAGACTCTGATCCTTATCAGAGGCTACATTTATACAGGGTGTAAAAGACATCCTACCAAAAACTTTGTGATAAGGCAGATACATTTAATGACCTAAATAAAATCACAAAAATCATGCATCTCGGAAATGAGAGGTTACAGATATTGCCATCCTCATCCCATTCTTGAGTTTCTACTGATCCTTTCACGGATTACGACGTTTCTAGATAAATAGAACTCCCGTGTCGAGTGTTTCGTCACTCAAAATATGTAAAGCTATATCTATAGGTATTTTTGTAAAAATAAATAAATGAAGAAATAAGTTACGTCGATCTCTTTTGCACTGCAACTGGGAATTATTTCTCTTGTTTACTTGTAATATACAAATATTAGATTAACAATTTGTTACTATCATAAAATAATAATAATAATAAGTGTTTAATAAAACATAAAGAGCGACGTCATTTTTTTAACATTTCTTGTTTTGAATGTATTGAATTACCATTCCCAAAAATAAGTGGTACGAACGTTCACGGCGCAAATTTAGAATTAAATTTTGAACATAAATATACACTTACGTATATATCATAACCTTATGCACCTTTTTGGCGTTTTGGGTTTATCCTTATATATACCTATTTAAGTAAGTTTATTTGAACGTGCGTATGTAAGTGTGACTTTATTACCTTGTTAAAAAAGTATCAACGTATCGCAGACATTAGAAGATCTCCTTGAAATTAATTGCCTGAGAATAAGCTATTATTCCACATGTCAGTCATCACAAAATATTTTCATCACATCACATACATGCCATCATCACAAAAACAGGTTATAAAGACTGTGTTATCTATGAAGCAAAGCTTCTTCTTTATATAACAAAGCAAAATCTGCCGTAATCAAGTCAACTCTTATATCGATGGACCCTCACAACAAATAATCGCTGTGGCCGAATACGGTTATGAAGACGCGTGCGTGCCGACATCGTACGGCGTAAGTGATTTACAGCGACATAGAGGACAACCAAACAAAGTATATAATGTATATTTTATTACATTTTTCCGACGTATACGCATTTCGGTTCATCCTTAAATCGTCAATACGGCCCTGTGCAATGACGCACAGAGGCAGGCCGGGCTAGGATCATCCATCGATTAGTTTTGCTCCACAACCCAACCATGCCGATCAACGCCGAAACCGTGAACCTCGCGGCCACTTACATGATCCTCGTGATCCTCCTCTTCTTCCTCTGGCTGATATATTCCGTGGTCTTCTAGCGCAGTTGTCAGTGTAAGTGCTTAGAGTGATTTAGTGATAGTGTCACTATGTAATTAAGAAGGTTTCATCACATGAATCTTTTTACCTTTACCTTTTTTCTTGTTTGTTAAATTATAGCCAGTATTTGAGGTGCAAAACATTCAGCCAACGTGACATTATGGAAACGACACAGAGGAGATTACCTTATTTAGAGCATTACTTAGTAGAACTTGAAGTCCCTGTTAGTGACAAGTGTTGTGGAGAAAACACGAAGGAGAGTGTACAGTTTGATAGACTGTATAAAGATAACTTCAATTACATATATACAGAGCAAAATCAAGCGAAAAATGTACTGGTAATTAATTAAATACATAACTAGCAGTACTATAAAACTAAAAGGGGAAATAAAAAAGTTGAATGACAAACGTTTTTTAAAGATAATATAGGTATTGTCTGTTGTAAACTATTTTTATAGAAAATATTAATCCTTTTATAAGATAATTAAATATTTATATTAACCACGGCTTCAAATGTTCTAAAATGAACATGTACTCATACAATCAAAGCTTAAGAAGGTTATACATCAAAGTAAATACAGTCCGGGAGACTTTGAGGATTCATTAAGAAAAAGTAATTTATAAAGACTAAGGTATAAAAAGGAATGGACTGTCACGGGTGGGGTCGCTTCTCGAAGTGATGGCAAAACGGCGAGGCATCGGCCTGGCCTTGGTCCTCAGATGTGCCTGCTTCCCGAGTTCTTCATCCTATGCCCCGTAATCGTCCGCTTTCACGCGCCCTCCTGCAAGAGATCTCTTTTGTTCCCCAACATGCGGTCCGCTGATAAGCCACGCTTTCATCGCCGGTACCGCTAGATGCTTGGAGCAATTCTTGCACCGACACTAATAAAGAACAAAAATTTAAGTTTACGAATCAGTACGACTAGGAGACCTTCTAGAAAAGAGTATATTCATTTCTCAAAGGCCGGCAACCGCCTGTCAACTAACCCGTTGATATATAAACTAGCCCGCCACGGTTTCGCACCGGTATTTATATTATCGAAGTTACAGAAGGATCTCTAACTTTTTGGAAAATATCTATCGCTTATATTCATCAAGAATAATGCAGGATTCTAATGGTGAAGTAGTTTTCAAAACGGTCCAGTAGTTTCAGAGCCAATCAATCAAACAAACAACCAAATCATTCCTCTTTATAATTGTACACATGGACGTATGTATGTATGTTTGACGGTCTTTCACGAACGAAAACTACAGAATGGATTTTAATAACACTTTACAATAATATAGTTTGAACACTAGAATAACACATAGGCTATAAATCATAAAGATATTGTGTGAATTGTCTAAATTATTATGATAAATGTCAAGTAAATAGAAGAAAATTCTGCCATCTGCGAGCTATTCTCTCGTGCGCTACAAAGAACCGTTAGAGTTACACGTCTATAGTGTATGGAGGAAATGTTTATCTTAAATATTTCTACAAAAAAGTCCGCAACAGCAAATATCTATATTTCATGTTTAAGCTATTACCGCTAAAGTCTTGTACCATTATAGAACGGGAACGGGAACGCGGACATTATTATAGAATAATGGAAGGGTAGGTAAAAAAATCTTGATCGTTGAGAGTTTCCGCTCATCAACTATATTCAATTATATTCATCTACACAGTTTATCCGTGTTTTCTGTTATATATACCTAGGATGTACGGCACACAGACCCGCCACATACAATTCATGTAAAATTTATCGCTATTGCCCAAATAATATCAAGTACACACAAACTTGACTTACGAGTCTTGACAATGGACGAACGCTCGCTTGGTTGGCTGTAAGCACGTTGTAACTGCCTTCACGAGTAATATGCTTGATGTGGTGAAATATGAAGAATTATTGCGGTAAGACTAGGGTTTGGCTCGTCGCCTACATGGAGCACACATATACACGCCTTTTGTAGCCTTCGGTTCTTAGTTTTCTTATCTGTGTTAATCTCAATAAGTATTTAAAGTTGAGTAAATAAGAAGTAAGAGACTGAATCACACAACACAGGGAAGCCTGGTGTGGGATAAAGTGCATTATTTATATTGTTACCTGTGTCCTTTCTGAGTTAATAGACATATTTAATTTAATTAATTTAATCTAATTTATACGGATATGACTTAGGGACCTTCAAGAAAAGAGTATACTTATTTCTCAAAGGCCAGCAACGCATCCGCGAGACCTCTGGTGTTTCAATTGCCCATGGGCGTCGGTACTCACTAAGGTGAACCGCCTGCCCATTTGCCCCTTGTTTTATACGTCTTAACAATCGAAAATATATCGTTGAATATTTTAAATGAACATTGGCATTTTTAATTTCTATCCGTTTCTGACCCGTTCAAACCCACCGCCGTTGGGGTATTGTCGTACCCACTCCTAATACAAGCTTTTAATTTAAGCTTAGCAGGAGGGGAAAAGGGAATATTAGACATACCTAAAAAGTATTCCTTATATTTTTTTTTTAAATAAATATAAAAAATAAATAACCGAAAGCTACGTAACTCAGTATATGGTGAATGCTGGGTTTTAGAGACATTCTGATAATGCTGCAGGGTTTATCGAGTCCATTTGCGAATGGGGCCGTGCGTAAAGCGTTTCTCAGTAAAAAACAGGGAGACCAACTCGTTACGACTATTAACGGACATTACAGAATAACCCACAACCAATCACAATAAGACAGTTGATAACCATTACAAACAAGTCATCGGACAAATCACGTGACGTCACAATGAATCACATCTAATAAAACAATGCCTATGTTGAACCACTGTGTTGATAAACTATATCGTGACTTACGCAAACAGATAACCTAACGGCATTGGTTCTCGGAATTGCGAGTACTTCACTCTTGAATGAGGTCCTTAATTAATCGGCTAATATTTTTGCACTTACTCAATCTATTTCTTATTTGAGTCCTGTCATTGAAGTGAGCATTGTTACGCATTTCTTAATTAGTTATTACGGACAGGTGTTTCCTTGTAAAATGTATTTTTTGTATAGAATAATTTTAATTGCATTCTTCCTAATATTGAACACACAGTTGAACAATACCGTTCCATTTATAATGTCATGACATTAAAAATAACATGATATATTTGATGAAATTTTAACATAAATGCCATTAGTCAAATTAACTACCAACCAAAAGTCTGATTAATAGAAAGGGGCTTTCCAGTATTAGGTAACGCTATTTTGAAGAACTTTGACCCTACCCTACATGTAACGCACCGTAGCATTTTCATATAACCCCCTTCCTCTCCATAAATGTTACGTAACAGTTATACCTAAAAATAACAAGTACCGGAAATCGCTGAAATGCCTTTGTTATTGTTTCAATCATATTTTCGGCAATCATAACTAATACAATAAATTTCCAACCTGTAAAATATTTGTACAAATACATTTTAGTCAACCTAATGTCATATTCTTAACAAAAAAAATCACCGTAAACATTTCAGAAAAGGGTTATCAACTAGGAGGACTTTTATTATCAAATATTTTTACTTAAATTAAGAAATAAAAAAAATTATTATTATGTAACGCCTTATTCCAACCCCCCTCGCGGCCTTTAAACTCATCGTTTTTCTCCTCCCTCCAAATTGCGTAATACTTGAACAACATTAACAAACTTCTTGCTCGAAAACAAAAATATATCCAAATACATTAGTAAAGTAGAAAGTAAACGGGCAATTTGATGATTAATTATTTCTTCAATAGATCTCGTATCAGAATAGTTTTTATTTTTGACGAATATTGAAATATTCATTTGAAACCGTCCAAACAATCGGTACATTTTGTTGTGATCTTCAAATGCAAGAGACATGAGGGTGTCACCCGCGTAGCAGATTTACAGTCGAAAGGTAATTGGGTTCGAAATTTGAAAAAGGTTACAATAATGAAATTTCATACAACTTTGCTGGCGCGTTTTAAGTTCGAAATTTGAAATTTTCGTGAACTCGACTCCGTAATGATAAAACGTATTAGCGCTACTGTGAGACAAAATAGTTGTACAATGTTGCAATGTAAGTAGCAAAAGTTTTAGAGTAAGGACTAACATAGAAAATAAGTTATTTATGTATTACTAACACAATTTGTATGAGCCATTAGTTGCTTTGAAAATAAATAAATAATAATTATTATTAATATTAAAGAGTACTGTTCACATAGAATGACCACAACTTCTTTATTGTAACTGATAGGATCAGGCGTTCTGGAAATCCATGACATGCATGAAATACTAAACAACTTTGCTTAAACCCGCGAATGAATACGAGGGAAAATCGGTGCAATGCTGCAACCCAACTACACCACCGAATCCGCCACCAAAGCACAGCACTACACTGACATTCCGATGTGCCTCAGTGCACGTTTCGCTTCGACACCGAAGCATCATGAGGAGATAGACTCTAATTCGTAATTGTTTCGTTATTCGTAAAGTGAACCTTTGTAGAGTCTAAAGGCTGGCAACGCATCTGCTAGCCTTCTGGTCGTGTAGATGTCCACTTAGGTGTCTACTGCCTGCTCGTTTGCCCCTTGTAACATAAAATATATATATACGTATATATATTTCTGGCTGGCCCGTTGGCGCAGTGGGCAGTGACCCTGCCTTCCGCTTGGGGTGTCATGGGTTCGATTCCCACCTCGAGTCTGGGTATTTTATCTATATGTACTTTTACGACTTCCTTTTAATCAAATTGTAAATACACTAAGTTTATATCATCTTTAAAAAATAGCTTTTAAAATTTGATCGATGTATGTATCTTTCACATTGTAAATGTGAATGTGAGACTTCCTTTGGGCAAATTTTCAGTTCACTTAGTTTATCTCATCTATGAATAATATCTTATTTTAAATTTTTATCTATGTATCTTTCAATTTGAGTTCATTTCTTTTGTATAATTAATAGTTAATACTTTATTGGCTTATGTATTTTGTAAAGAAAATTGCACTTAGCGATATTTTAAAGCTGTATGTTTTACGATATTAAGTAAATAAAATATTTTACTATAATAAAAAATGTATGTATTTATATATTTCTAAAAACAATATTTGTGTATAGCAGGCGTCTGTTGCCTATAACACAGGCATTAAGTTGTTTGCCTTAGGGTTCTGGCGTCCGTTTATCTTATAGTCCTGTTTATATATATACATATGTATTTAGAAGATAGGTATCATAAATGCAAACGTGGGCTAATTAACCGTCATACGTATGTAAACGAAAACAAAGATTGTGGCAGGTTTACGCAACTCTCACAACGAGGCCGCCCAACGCCGAACCGGAAGGCGAGGAGAAAAAATGTCACGTCATGTCATTTGTGTTTGTTTCTGAGGCAATCATCTTCTTAATAATATTATGAACTGTCATACGAACGATGATATTTTTGACTTTACTTTTGATAGTTTAAGCCACAATATCTTTTATAATGCCGGAGCCAGACATAGCTCCATTTGAATGATCATGTCAATGATCAAGTAGTGTGGCCGGGGACTTTGTGTAGCTGCGCAAAGCTTTGTAGAACTTTGTTGTCTTCAAGGACAAAAATGTACAAACAGCCCGTTTTATTCATAAAATATGTCATAAAAAAAACTTTTAATGCTATATCTGACCTTCAATGCTGATTATCGCTTAAAATATATATCGATAGAAGTCCATAGAAGTTGATAGAAGTCCATTGACTTGATAGAAGTCTATAGAACGACGCCCACCCCAAATACACTTTGTGATTGCAACTTTAAACTATACATTAGACTGTTTAATTTAGAGACTATAGCAAACATACATAATTTTCCGTTCGCCTCTCCCGATCACACTTTTCGTCACGTTCTCGGCGCGCATACGCTAGCTTACTTCTCAAGTCAAGCGTGCGTAATGAAGATATATTTCAATATAGGACACGTGCTGTGTACTGCGTAGGTGTACTCCGGTAGTGGATGGCGGCTGTCTACCGACCACGTGCAGTTTGCGCTCGGGCGTTTGGCTGGCGCGCTGCGTCTGCCGCAAGACGCCGCGTACTGGCTCGCCGCCCCACTCGCGCCGCTCTCGCCGCAACCCTCAGCACAACAGGACACCTTCTTGCGGGAGTTCATGCTCGCTCATCAGGTCAGACTTTTACAATTACAACTCTGTTTCTTTACATATGTAATAATAATAATAATAATCATTATTAGAAAGAAAATATATCTAAAGCCGCTCTAGTGGGATCATACCAGATTTAGCCAGGCAAGGGAGGGAATACTGGCAGCCAAGGCGAGTTTTAGTGGCCACTATAAAGAGCGCTCTTAAACCTACACCAGGGCACTACCTGGTTCCTTCCTCTGCATTGCGATGGATCTACCACCCACACGGTGAATCTATGGAATGTGAAGAAACTCGTCTTAAATAATTAGGACTATATGACTCACGGACGTCTGTTTATAAGGTAGACAACTTTATGCCTTTGTTATCGGTAACAAGCACCTGTTATGCACAAATATTTGTTTAAATATATAAATACGTACACCCAGATTCCAAGCGGGAATCGAACCCACAACCCCCGATGGGAAAGGCAGGGTCACTGCCAACTGCGCCAACGGGTCAGGAAAACATACAAGGTATTATGTACACCATAAAACAGTCCCTATAATTTACTTTTGCTTCCATATGTTTTTACATTTAAAGCTCGAAGACATTTTTTCTATATTCCGATATAAAAAATACGAATTCCTAAAATAATGTGTAAATCTTTTTTTTTGTTTAAAAATAAGTCTTATAGAATTATTTCTAAATCAATTTACGCAAGAATTTTTAAAATTAAACTAATTTAATTATAATTGTACCATAATCTGTCAAAAGCACATACTGACAATTCTGAAATAATGTAATTTCAACAATAGGTTTTTTTGCAACGACCACATTTGTAATTATATTTCTTATTCGTAGAATTTGATATAGAAACGTTTTTTTATTATCTTATTCAGTTAAATAACGAATAATTCTTATTTAGATAAATATTTTTTTTCATAAAACGTTGCTGACTGCTCTATAAACGAAAATGTATATATGCTATGACCGTATCGCGTATAGCATAGCCAACTCATTATGCCGGAGCCAGACATAGCTCAAAGTGTTTGTACATTTTTGTCCTTGAGGGTTACAAAGTATAAAACTGCACAGTTACACAAAGTCTCTGTCCACACTACATGATCATTCAAATGAAGCTATGTCGGGCTCCAGCATTACAAAGGGGATTTTGTACGTTCTTGAAAAATCGCGTTGTTTAAATTTTTTAACAGCCAGTCATCTTTATAAAAAGTGTTATTGTTTGATATTATTCATGTACGAACTGCCAAAATGAACACTGGATGCTGGTTCAAGAAGATTGTTTCCATAAGTACCAATTCGTTTATGTACTGTTATTGTAACATCTTGTGCGTAGCTTAGTGGGATATCACATGACCATAAACATTGAAGGTTTTCAATTCTCTTTCAGCAATGGGTAGAATCCTCGGAGGAGTTTAAAGAGCACCTTCCAGTTTTGCCCGTGCCTCTGTTATCTAGCGAAGAAACTGCAGTTTTGTGCGTAGGCCCGGCTCCTCTCTCGTCTCCCGGCAGAGTACCGGCCACTTCCCTCTCTTTACCTCCTCAACCTGATAACTCTAAAGACGATCCATACTGGCATAAACTAGAGGAAACAGTACTTCATGTGGCGCAAGGCAGTCTGCCTATGATATTTAAGCCGACTATAGATTTGTATACCCAAAAAACTGATAGCAATCCGATTGTACCACAAGGCGGTAAGTCACATATCTATACATTTTTATATGGCCTGGTTCGGCCACACTTGTTTTTTTATTCTTAACAACCTCTATTGTTAAGCCCATGTATTTTTAGGTTTCGGTACCTTCAAAGGAAAGAAGGAACCCTTATAGAATCACATCATCGTCCGTGAGTCGATTGACAAACCTTTTTCTCAGAAACGCATAGAGCTACTAAGTTGAATTTCAAAGTTGTATAAAAAATCTTAATAGAACCTGGTAAAATATTACGTGATAGTACGAAATCCTTAGTGTGCTAGTCTGACTTGCACTTGCCCGATTTATTATATGATGACAATACCTAAACGAAATGTTTGTGTTTCATCAAATTATTTGTCTATTTTGAAATTAACCTTTTTTTCAGAACCAATACAAATATCAATAACTGTATATAATCCATTGAAAATCTGCCTATTTTTGAAAGAAATTGAATTACTATGGCAATTCATCCCGGACGCAATGGAATCGGAAAATTTGAGTGGGGAAATTTTAAATAATGAGCCATTGATCGCTGCCGGACAGACGTTAGAGAGTAATGTAATACATGGACAGAAAATAAGATCAGTCCTATTAGAGGGAGACTGCAAGAAGACCTTAAATTTTACTGTAATACCATTAAAAATTGGTCAACTCATAATACAAGGGCTGGCGTTCAAGTAAGTTTTGGTTAATACTCTTTTATCAACTTGACTCTTGCTCTGTAATTTTCAACAACGTGTTCTCATCGTCCGATTGACTTTAAAATAGATATAAATTTAATTTCCCAAAAAAATCTTGGGTCTATTTTGTAAGAGGGGGGGTCGTTATGTCGTTATTAACAGAGTTTCTAGTTATAATTGCCAAAGCGTGTATTGCTAGCATTTTAAAGTTTAAACTATAATTGATTAATTTTTGATTAACTATATTGGCCCGAATTAACGTTCGAAAAACATTTTTTTTTGTTATTTAATAAATATTTGATAATTATTTGATAAAGTAGTTGAAAACACCTAATAGTTTAGGGCAGGGATCGAAAACCTTTTGAGTCGGAAGAGTCAAAAATTACAATTTACAAAATTTCACACTTCACAAATTTCACAAAAAGTCACAAAAAATTTTTTGTCAATTATAAATAGTACTTGTATAAAATAATTTTTTGATACAAAAGAAAACTATATGTCACAGCGAAAGCGCTGGTAAAGATGCCAAACTCTCTTGCTTCGAAAGAAAATTAATGCGTATAAATGACCATATATAGGGTAAATACGGGTTATATAATGTGTGATGTCCATTATAGATTAATAAACGGTGGAGATGGAAAGGAGAGCGAAAACAGTGTTACAACATTGGGCAAGTTGAACTTGCAGAGCGGGACCAGTTCGTCAGACAAACTATTACAAATTACAGTTATACCTCAAGCACCATGTTTGCAAGTAAGTCAATGTTTCCTTTTCTGTTTTGTTCTTCCTATCGCCTGCGGCCAGCTTTATACTAATAATCTAATATTACTGGACTATTACAAATAGAATTTATAAAGATAAAAGATCAATTTCATTGGATATATGAAATAGAAGTCTCTCAATGTGTGCTATGTTCTACTACATTTTTTTATTGAAGATTTTCTTTCTAAATTAATACATTTAAACTTTAGAGAATAAATCTAAAATTTTATTACGTACGGATAGTTCCCATTTTCTTTATGTGTGTATAAATAGAACTATGAAAAATATATTTATATTATCTCATACATCAGTACCTCTTTCTCACATAAACCTCAAGTGAAGGTATTGTTGTGGCATTTCGTTCGGTTTGAGAGACCTCCCGGTGGCCTAATCTCGTCATTTAAGGCCGGCAACGCGTCTGCTAGCCTCCTCGTGGTGAAGACGTCCATGGGTGACGGTAGTCACTTATGCGTACCGCCTGCTCGTTTTCCCCTTGTAAAATAAAAAAAGAATAATCAATCCTCTACACATTTGCCTGCATATTAATATAATAAAGATAAAATAGTTATAGATAACATTTAGGTTGTTTCTTTTTCAGATGACGCTCTCAGAAACGAGCCCGGAAGTTATTAGTGGTGAAATTGTGACGGTGGACTTGGAGTTTCGCAACGTGGGACCCGTTGCTATGAGTAACTTGTATGTAGCAGTCTCGCATCCAGACTGCATGAGTGTGATGACCACGGGAGAGACTGGGGACGATTTCAAACCTCTCTACGAGGACAAGTTTCGTCCGCCGCCGGATTTTTCTGGTATGTGTTTAATAAAAATGCATGCAATAATAAATGAATAAAACGGGTGTGATTTAGACCACACGACTGAAGTAAAACTTCTTTGGTTCCATCTAGATACGTGTATGTCGCAGGCGGATAGCTTAAGCTTAACAGCCTAGTCTCTTTACTAAACAGCACGGTTTAATTATCTTCCTTAATGATATTCAGCCATTTGATCAAACTACTAGGCAAATGACTTGGATCGATGACGTGTCGTTACTTGCCCAGTCGGTTCAAAGTTTAATAAAAAATAGTACAAACGAAGAGTGTAGTGACAACAAAAAAAAAGCTGAAAGCCGAGAGTAGTAAGCTACTTGGTTGCGAGATATGTATATTCGCATGGCCCGATCACACTTTTCGTAACGCTCTCGTCACCAAGACAAGCGTGTATGAAGAAGGTTAACTTCAAACTTTGGTAGAAATAATTGAGAATTAGACTACTAAATCAAAATTAAATCCAAACATATGTACATCTTCTATGTAACGTAGGCAGACGTTTTGCTATATAAGATATACGAAAGTATCTACTGTACAACTGTGGGCCTTTATGGCTTATGTAGCATACTCAATGTTAGTTTTAAAGATAAGCGACGTGATGTTGTTGATTCCCAATTGTTGAACAAAAAGTTGAACAAGTCACGCTAGTACGTAATATTCTGAATAAGTACTTCGCTTTTTGATATTCAAGGTTTTGTCAAAATAGTGTTTTAGCTCTCGCCAATCTAAAAGAGTGTCTAAGGTGGATTGATTTTGATCTAAGTTGATAATAATAATTAGAGGATTAGTCCTTGCCAAAAAAGTCGTCTATTTTGTAGCCATGTGAAAAAACACTGCCACTCCGGGATTCCCAACAGAAGTGAAAATGAATCGTCAGAGCCGTCCGTCACGGTGACGTCAGAATGAAAGTCAAGTGTTTTGTGACGATAATGTGAAATCCGTGATTTTTGTTCACTCAAAATATGCACATATATACAAAGTATGATACATGTATACGTGCTATATGCTCATGACAAGCGTTCGATGTCTATGACTAGAATTCGATGGTTTTTTCATCTTCTCAAAAGATGTCCAACTTGCCTAAAGAAGTTTTCACTTCAAAAACTGTTTAGGATTTTACATAAACAGTCGTGTAAGTGTTGTCGGTCGCGACGAAACCGTCTCCGGAGCTGTTTACAGACGAGAGAGCGGCGCGCGTCGCGGCCCGTGCGCGTGCTGCTTTACGTCGCGTCAGCGCGGTGGCGGGATACGGTGCGCCCGCTGCGGCCGCTCGCGCCACGCTGCTGCTGCGGCCACACTCGCGCGCGCCTCGCCTCTACCTGCTCGCCTACTACGAGACAGGCCGCAGTGCGCGCGCCTACCGACTCTTACGGCACGTGTTCCGCTTCGAACCAAAGGTATGTGTATATGGTACCTTTCCTTGTATTCTGTTTTATATCTACATGTGTAGCTCTTGAAACGATTTATATGCAGGATAACTGGTTTTAAACGACGTTTTGTAACGAAGACACGCTACCAAATCAGCGGAAGAATTGCGAACTTAGATCCGCG
>JANCMC010047543.1:0-18835 GCA_024363005.1 Charaxes varanes | reverse complement strand
GAAATATTTTGCAATGTTATACATATGCATAAATAATTTCAATTTTTTTATTACAATTATTTTTCACATGTGACGTCATAAACCTTGGACGTTGTCACACAATGTCACAATTTGGTGATACCCTACCCGTCTTTAACGTGTGACGTAATTTGACGTTACTTATTACATAGTATATGACTTTTAGATAGGTTTTTTTTTCATATAGGAATTTCATTTCGACAGAATTCATAATATGAACTAGGAATCTCGTTCCGTTCTACATTTCCACAAAAAAAAATACAATGCTCTATGTCCTCAAATTAATTTTAGCCTTTTCCAGAATTTCCTTTTTGATTTTCGGGTAGTCCGGGTGTGTCTTCAAGACATGTCTGCTGACGACGATGCATTCTGGGTATTTTTTTAGTTTCAAGTAGGCATATGCCAATTTGTAGCCGATGGCCAGGTCGCTCTTGCCGGTGTGCACCCAGGCGTTGTCGAAATTATGCGCGGCGCTTTTGTAGTTTTGCTCCTTTTCGGCGAGGAAGCCTGTACAAATATTAAATTAAATAAAAAGACGAATAAAATTACGTCTAAGTAAGGAAAAATTGGATTATTTTTCATGTGTAACCTTATTACTATTACACCACAAAATCTTTACACGCTCGTAGTACAAAATAAAGTCAAGTCGTTAGCTCTTTTAAACTAAGCAACTTTAAAGTTTAAATCTATTATAGAACACCGGCTGATCGAAATTCGACTAGAAATCTTTAGAGTTACGAACCATAAGCGTATTTAAGCTATGTACATTTTTTTTATTCTTAGTGCAACGATATTTGACTGTTTAATCACAATAGATGTCATTATTAACAAAAAAAATACATTGTTACTTTGCGATGGTTGTTATGACTACGCTTTGACGCCAACTTCAAATAAAATGTATACACATGTGTGTATAAATCCAAAGGTTTTGCTCCAGGAATTAAATTACGATAAATCACAATTGAGATTGTTAATGGCCCGAGAGACATCGGGGGCCGGAGCAGCTATATATATTTGCAGGTCATCAGCGTAAAGGCGAAAACAAGAGGAAAAATTTTGTGTAATCGAGTTTATAAAGGTAGCGAACGGGAGTGGAGACAGAACACTACCTTGTGGTACTCCACCAGTGAGGGAAGAGTAAGAGGAGATTTGAGATTATAGCTTTAAGCAACGCCGACGATCACGCAAATAGCTATCGAACCAATCGATAGCAGAGGTAGAAAGCCTAAGGTACTTGAGTATAGCAAGGAGTAAGAAGTAAGTCAACAGAGTCAAAAGCGTTACTGAAATCTAGTAACTTAATTAGTCAGGAGTTTGCTGTCCATGTTAAAGCGAATATCATCAGATTTTAACGTGGATTCAAATCCACATTAAATGCGGCTTTCACCAATGAACAGACCGATTGAAGAGGAAGGTTTGTATGTATAGTCGACCAAGAAATTGGTTTGCCCCACTAAGGTCGAATGTCGTTTACACGTCAATAAGTTAAAAGGCTTATTTTTGCTTGTTATGCATTACGTTAATTTCTAACAATAACCCTTAGCATAGTTTTCTTTAACTAGTAGCTGTCATTCAAAACGGTAAAGCACTTTACTGGTCGACTATGCAATACATGCACGTCTACATTGTACACGGAGGAGGGTAGGTAATTAAAAATAAAATCTGGATTACAATTAACATTTGACTTAACAATTTACAAAATCTTATTCTAACTTAAAAATATCTATATTGGTTGGTAAATACAAAAAATAGTAACCTACCGAGATATTGGTAGGCCGCTGCACAAGAATTGTTGTGATTTAAAATCTTGTTGAGAAGTTCCTTCGCGGCATCTGTTCTGCCCGAATTCATTTGACCATCGGCAACTTCTAGCCAACATCTAGAATAATATAGAAAAAGTCATCAGCCACCTAAAGATGGTGATGATGTTGATGGCAATGTTTGGAAAGAAATTGCAGATCTAATTTATTGCTATGATAACAAAAAAGAAAATACCCGACTGAGTTTTTTGTGGGCTCTTCTGAATGCAAGGTGCGAGGAACCTTTATAAACTTAGCTTTTAGGTCGTAAATTTTGTCATCAAAATATACAAATAATAATTAAAAAAAATATATACGACGTTGATAAGTACCTATTAAAAGTCTATATTAATAAAAAAATATTAAATATAAATAAATATATACAGGACTATATGACACACGGACGTCTGTTCCTAAGGTAGACAACATAATGCCTGTGTTATAGGTAACAGCCACCTGTTATACACAAATATTTCTTTTTTAGAAATATATAAATACATACACATGGATAATACACACAGGCTCGAGGTGGGAATCGAATCCACGACCCCCGGAGCAGAAGGCAGGGCCACTACCCACTGCGCCAACGGGCCAGCCAAAATATTTAACTGAAAAAATATTTGACTTTGACTTCAAAGTAGAGTCTGATACATCTTCACTATAACTTTAAAGAACTCACAATAATTATAAAGAACAATACTTAAAGCTGACAAACTCTAACTGACTAAGCCGTTAATTTTGTTAAACATTATTCTCGTATTTTTAGTAAAGACATTACTTTAATTATGTGTTAAAATTTTTTGAACTTTGTAGAGTGCGTACAGTATAAAAATGCACGCCCCATCAAAGTATTCATCTCTATATAAAAAAATAGCGTGTAGACGCAAACACGCAAGCTCATCAATACCATTGACTTAAAGTGGTGGAGTTTGAGTTTACAAAAAGATTTCTGCACAAACACAAGCAAGCGTTGCAATTAATATTTAGTTTCACACTTTAAAATTATGGTTTTTAGTGAATGGGCGTGCAATTTTAGACTGTATAATAACATTTCTGACGAACCTTTCCAATCCATCGGCTTTCTCAGGCGTCCAAGACATAGAAGATATGGTCCTTTTGAGAATGTTTTTGGCTCGTGTTGGCTGTTTTGTGATGTTGTACCTGAAATTCAATAAATATTTTGGAACGCTAGCACGCACATTCTCGATAGTATTACTTACTTTTACGTTTCAAACGAATCGTCAATTGAGGTACGTACTTTCTTTTTACATGACTTACGTAGCCGTAACATCGAGGATTCGATATGTGCAAGTTTATCACGATTTCATTCTTGCTAGCAATATTTCGCAACTAATTTGTGTAATTTGTGCTGTTTCGAATGTACAAGTAAGTTAAACTATCGAGAATGTTCATGCTAGGCCCTCTAAAGATAAAAGAATGACAATACTCACGCATTTGCAATAGCAAGATTTTACTTCAAAGATACAAGAATGACAATACTCACGCATTTGCAATAGCAAGATTTTACTTCGAAAGTACAAGAATGACAATACTCACGCATTTGCAATAGCAAGATTTTACTTCAAAAATACAAGAATGACAATACTCACGCATTTGCAATAGCAAGATTTTACTTCAAAGATACAAGAATGACAATACTCACGCATTGGCAATTGCAAGAATAAGATAGGGGTCATCTTGGTAGCCTTCTTCAGTAGCCAGCGGTAGTAAATCCTGCAGAACTCGCTCCGCCTGCGACTTCTGCTTGGTGGCGAGCTGCAGAAGCGCTTGTAACGCTTTAATCCGCTATGACCATCCACTGAAGTAAATAATAACCCGTAAGGTGGTCCCCCTCTAGCATTTCTAAACTATTAGACGTAGAGACTTGAAATTTTCCATGTTGATAGAACACACAAACACTCATTGGGAAAATTATTCTGAACGAAATCGGACAAAAACTTTTGAAGTTATTTAACGAATACGTTTATAGCGTATCACCTACGGAACCCTTCTATATAAGCGTGTCTTGACATCTTCACGCCGATCTCATGTGAAAAAGAGGTACTGGTACTAATATGCGCCGGCCCAATTCTGAAAAAGAGTACAAGCGTGGCGCTACTTTTACTTAGATAGTCAGGAGTAAAGGAAAGGGATTTCGTAAAAGGATATAAAGATAGATGGAGAATAGAGAAATTATGAACGTCCATAGTGTGGTCACCATTAATAATCAAAATACGTTGTCATTGTAAAATAAGGCAAATAAGCTGACATTCCCAGCTCCTTTGCCTCTTGTTAAATTATAAAAATTCTTGTTTTTTTTTCTAAATAAAGACTTTTTTCATCATATTTTGTGTAAGTAACATTAGTTTTTTTTTGTAACATTTTAATTAGGTGTTAGTAGAAATACATTTATCTTATTTATTTACATTAAGACGTCGGCCGTCTTTATACGCTAAAAAAGCATGCAAATTACGTCCACACGGAGTGGCACCAAGAATTCAGGATTTCCGCAGCGGATCATTGAACCGATTTGTAGCGCAAAAAATCAGCGCACATCACTTGGACACAGAGGAAGCTGTTAAATAAGGCTTTAATTTATTTAAGACTAGCTTTGCTTGCGACTTTGTCCGTTTTGAATTTA
Source organism: Charaxes varanes (assembly GCA_024363005.1). Lineage (NCBI taxonomy): Eukaryota > Metazoa > Arthropoda > Insecta > Lepidoptera > Nymphalidae > Charaxes > Charaxes varanes. Next base: position 14,377 of record JANCMC010047543.1, on the reverse strand, counting down.
ACAATTCTGTGCAGTTTCAAAGGTTTTTAAATCTATTGTTAACAGCTCTAAGTGTTGTTTTATCTCCATAAGTACCTTTTTTGGACTTCTAAAACTGCAAATAGAATTTAATCTGGTCAAACCTTTCCAAGTTATAGCCTGACCAAGAAGGAAACAGACATACATTTAAATATAAATAATATGTATGTAACATATTGTTTAAAAACGATTTACTTAATAGATATATATAAAAACGAAAGGCCACCTAACAGGAAATTTCGAAAACCGCGGGATGTTTAACGATTTTTTTTGGCAGTCACGTAGTTTATAGTTAGTAGACGTCTGCTAAGAAGGCACTTTTCAACAGAGCCAGATTAAGGAGTCTAAGAGCAAGCTAAATTTTACGTGGAAAAAGTCGCGGGAAGCAACTAGTTTTTGATATATGCATAACTAGCTTCGTCCGCGTAAAATTAAGTGAAAAATTTTTGCGTAATAATATATAGCCTATAGCCTTCCTTAATAAATTGGCTATCTAACACTAAGAATTTTTCAAATCGGACCAGTAGTTCCTGAGATTAGCACCTTCAAGCAAACAAACAAACTCTTCAGTTTTATATATTAAGTATAGATTTAATCTTCTGCCTAGTATTACGAATTAACAATTCAACGAAAACATTAAAGCTAAATGTCATACGAAGGTGCATGCTGATTACCTCATTTGTATGGAACAGGTTTTTAGCGCATCATTGAGCTTTGCAAGTCAATGCCGGTTCTAAAGAAGCCTCAATAGCTCAACGGTATAAGGTATGGACTGAAATCCGCAAGGTACCCGGTTCAAACCCCACCGCCGTTGGGTTATTGTCGCACCCACTCCTAATACAAGCTTTTAATTTAAGCTTAGTCGAAATTTAAAATCGCGAGTTCTCTAGTGAAGTTCTACACTCTATTAATCTGGACAGAGACAATTTTGACTCTGGACTGCCTGTGAACGTTCCGTTTTACGTGGCCAACATTTTAAAATCGTCGTTTATTAGGTAAGCAATTAAAGCCTATTTTTTTACTAGCCTCGCATCGACTTAGGTGACACGTAGGCTAGATTCATTGAAAAATACGCCTGTGGGCAGGGATGTAGGTGGTGGTGCCCACGTCAATACGAATATGGTCCATGTAGTACGACATCGTCTTCTGATATCGCACGCGTTTTATTCGGGCTTCGTTGTAGGTGGTTGTAACACTTTCACAAGCGGTTATTCACTACACTGTTACTTCATTCATTAAATGATACTATGAATGGGTTTATCGCAACTGGCCCAGCCCGAGGTTACGTTCGCGTTACAGTCCAATGAACTAGCATAGAATTTCATAGATACCTATATTCCTACATAAATTGTCTATTTCTAACTATACTATTATGTTGGAATTATTAATTAGTTACCTATGGCCTTGTCGAAATTTCGAAACTTGTAGAAAAGAACTGTGTGTTAAATAAACGTCAACTTAATTTTTTCTCTATATTGGTCAGTTTCCGTGTTTGTTCAAGGTTGACGGGAAAATTGCTTAACCAATTTTGATGATTGATGTGATTTTTAATACGCTTCTGTTATATTATGAAATACTTGGTATGGTATACAAATGTTTCCTGTCCAATTGAATTTCTGTTAGCACTTAGTGATAATACAATAAAGTGGAGTTCAATCGAATCTAGTACATAATAAATTCTGTTTGCGCATTTGAGCCATTGGTATTAATTTTAATTATTCTCATTTTTTTTTAACTATATTGTTTTCTTTCTATCGTGATAGATATATTCATTTATACCACTGTTATAGTTCTCAGATACAGAGCGATACGCCGCTTATTTTTTTAAATTAAAATATTAATTTCGATAATGGCATATTCGTATGAAGTTTTTTTACACAGGCTTATACCGAAGTCTTTAAACCGTAAATTCGTTTAATCTTATATGATTGACGTATCACATTTCCATACCACGAAATTACAGTATCTTCATAAAAAATATTTATATCCGTGATCGGTAATTATTTTCGAAAATTTATTTAACTTGCCTAGCGTACAGAAAGTGCCCGAAAATGTGTATAACTTTTAACTGTATTAATAAACTTGCCCAGTGTACAATAACTGTATAATAACTACTCTTAATAAAATACAAAAAGTTAAATCTTTGAAGGAACCTAAAGACCTAGTATTTTATAGGCCTTTTAACGAAATCCATGTCTTCAATACTAAATTAAATACACCATTGAACCTAGTAGGTCAAGAATAAATAATATGAGAATAGCTACTGCATTAAGGCTATTATTTAAATCCGGCTTTAATCATTACAATTTTAATTGTTTGATAAAGCATGTGACACTTGTCTATTTAAAAATCAGTACAAATTGTTAAATCTGCCATGCATTAATACAAAACGCATTTTTTTAATTAATAAAAACAAAATATTCTCATGGTACAAAGACTGCTCTTCATAAAATCTTTGATGAGGCCTTCTAAAGCCCAGCGTATTCATAATAAAGAACAATTTTAAAATCTTTGAAATGGACATAAGAAGGTGTTTGTTCATTTGCTTTTCCCCGGACGGGTTCGAAACTAGTCGGGCAATCCCGATATAACATACGCGTGAGTTTAAAAAACCGTTTTTATAATTAGAATGATCCTTTTAACTAATTGACGTGCAATCGACATTCGACCATAACGTGGTAAACCAATTTCTTGGTCGACTGTACAATATTCATGTAAACACAGTCTATACCACACCTGTTCGGTATGCAAATATTAAAATAACACTAATTATAATAAATAAAAATGGTTGAAATTACATTTAATGGTATACCCAAACTATAGAATTTCTAAAATAACAAACCAATCCTTATATGCCCTTATAGTTTCCGTACATAATTTAAAGATTTGCTAAGATTACGATAAATATAATAACGTCACAATTATGATGATTAATAATAGTATGGTGAAAAAATATATAATTATTATTTCAACACGCTTATTAGTATATGTTTCTGATTGTAATGAGTCCTTCATTACGTTTTTCCTCCTCACAGGCGTTCGAGTAATTAAGCAAAAAAGTAATTAAATATTTAATTAGTAGTTATACCGCTATTATTATGTAAACCACAATTTTATGTATTATTTCTCGTTCTACACGCTTTTAATTCAACAACAAACTTATTTTATTGCTTTTTACAGAAGTATAAAATAATTTCAACTTACATTTCTGTACTTTTCGACAATCTGATATAGCACTATATAAATTTATATTATATTATGTATTTAACTAACAGAAAATTGTATGGAAATATAATTTATCTGTTTAAATGCAAATTTGATATGATATGTATACCCAAATTCTTTAATGCGAAGAAGTTGTTGATTGGTTGAAAGACTTGGAAGGTGGCATAGCATGCGCTATAATGCGTATTGCGCGAAGCATTTCGCCAGTGTCGTGTGATGAGGACAAGGCATTCAGGAAACTGAGCTGTAATTTTGAATTAAAAAAACAAAAGAGTAACATTCCATGAAGAAGAAAAAAAAAGAAGTTGTTGTTTCATGTCTGAAGAATTGAAAAAAAGATTTTTCATTGAAATTATGTGACTGAAAAATTTATACTAACATCGACAATTCAAAACGTATACAAATCTGACCTTTCAAGTAAGTCAAGGTTTCCCATTTGTCACCAGTAACCAAGCGTATATACATCGTAAAAGTATCTGCGAATTTTAACACTTAGTTCAAGGATTTTGTTTTTAATTATGGAAAGTATTTGTTAATATATGTACTATATTTGGAATAGGCACGATGTCAGTAATCGGAAATCATCTAAGTAGTAAGTGAATTTTACAGTTTCGCACAAAATTTAAAAAAAATCCCCGAGTGAACGCGGACAAAGTTGCGGTTTACAGCTAGTCAAAAATAAAGCTTGAGTCAGAAGTACGACCATGCCTACAGGAGTCGGGTTCAAACCAGTTAACTTATTGATGTCTGTCTGTTCTACAATTGAGGTATTGTGACTTAAAGATTTAAAGTATCTAGTAACTAAGTTTAAAAATAACCTTTTTTTTTAAAATAGAGACAAACGAGCAGACGGTTTACACAAGTGATCATCGACGCCCGTGGACGTCTGCACCACCAGAAGGCTAGCAGATGCGTTGCCGGCCTTTAATGACTAATTAGGTCACCGGGAAGTCTCACAAACCGAACGAAACGCGACAACAATACCATCACTTGACGTGACAGCATTGCCGCCTGTTAATCATGTCAGACTAGTCTGTTATAGTGATAACTTAGATTAGTCAACGTCATTTGTCCAGTCAATGGAGGTGAGGTGTCGTCAAAGTTTCTTATATTGTCTAGGTCAGAAATCAGTCAGAAGTTGGTCGAACGTCTAGTCTACAAATTTTTGTCACAGGTCGTCGGTAGGTTCCAGATATAGTCTTTACGTCAACAACTCGAGTCTGTCCGTCTCGTCCAGGGTGGCAGTCTGTAATGATTCCCTTTGGCTTCCTTTTTTATTTCTTTTTAACTAAAATAAGTTTTTAGTTAAAAAGAAATAATAAAATATCATTAAAATAACATTTTCATGTCATTAATCAATTCATTAACTATTGCTTAAATACATAATTTGTTACTATAATGCCGTTTTTATCGCATTGTAAGCGGAATAAGTAGTAAATGACAAAACGTTTTTTGCGATAGCCCAAAAATCGGCTTTTTTTTGAGCTAGGGCAGTTTATGGCTAAGGGTGCGATATTCTAAATTCTAAATAGAGTATATCCAGTGTGAGTAAAAGGAAACAATTACATAAAACATAATACAGCTATATATAGTATAATTTCCTGAGTAAGATTGAAGTTAGTAAAAAAGATATGCTTTACTCACTCGCTTCCATATCAAACCAAGTGTTCCTTTAAAAGTTCCATTACTAGATATTCTCGACCCTTGGCTTCTTTCAGGTGGATCATAGTATTTATATCTTAAAGTAAAAAATAATATTATTGCTACAGAAAGATTAAGAATATTCTGGATAACATCCATGTTCCTTTCAACTAAACCCTTTTTCCTTAATGTACTAAGAGCCCCTGAACAACCTAACTTACGGTACTTTCACCTCATTTTTTACCTCATTTCTCAAAGGCCGGCAACGCATCTGCGATCCCCCTAGTATTGCAGTTGTCCATGAGCGTCGTTAGTCACTTAAGAGTACCGCTTGCTCGTTTGCCCCTTGTTATATATAAAAAAAAACTTTGTAAAAGCCGAGAGTTTGTCAGCGCAAGGTAAGAACATTCAGGTAAGAACAAATGGCTCATTATGAAGTTTGAATGATCGTGGCTTTGGCAGGTATACGGCACTAGAGGCGTGAAAAATGTAAATTCACATTTTCATCATGCTTTCTATACTGGTAAGGACAATGACTTCATTATGAAGTTTGAATGATCTTGTCTTTCAAACTTCATAATGGGTCATTGTTTTTACCTGTATAGAGAGCATGCGCTAACAAACTTTCAGCTTTTACAAAATACCGTAACTGTGGCTATTCAATGGCTCTTAATATATAATACCTTGCATGCTCTTAATATAAATTACACTAGTGTAGACTATTTACGTGGATTGGATTTAGTCATTTAATTCAAACTAGAGATCGCCGATTGGTTGAAAGTCGCCCACAAACCTTTTTGCGTATAACGACATATATTGTTCTATTCACAGAAAAATGAAATTTAACGATTAATATAAAATACGACTGTCACGTAAACGCTTTAACACCATCCAATACATGTGTGTGTAAATCGTCTGGCATTAGTGTGCAGTGTTTTTTTTTTTTTCTTTTAAATACATTACAAGGGGACTAACGAGCAGGCAGCAGGCACCGAAGTGCCTACCGGCGCCCATGGACATCTACACGACCAGTAGGCCAGCAGATGCGCTGCCGGCCCATATGTGTATAAATATAACATCTATAAATACTAATAATTGATTTTCTTATGTGCATATAATACTGTACATATATTCAATTTTAATACTGGCTAAAACTGAAATAGTGGATTAGGAAGAAAACGATACAATGAGTGACCATTTTAAATTGATTGATTCCAACGTAAATGTGCTATTTAAGAGTTAACGTTTATAGCATCAGATTAAAAAAAAATATTTTGCTTAGTCTTCAATTTGACTTTGACTTGTGTTGTTTCAGATAGTGCCGGCAAACCGAAAATGATTCACGCCCTCAAACGCGGTGCCACGGTCATCAGAGCCTCCATGCCGAAAATTCGTGACGTCAACGTCATAGACACTTACTCACGGATAATTTTTCCGATATGTTTCCTAATATTTAATGCCGTTTATTGGACCTTTTACATATTTGATTAGAAAAGAAGGATGGTAATAATGAATTGAAACGGTTGTTCGTTAGCCCCATCTACATATATAAAAAAAATATAATTAGGGGCAGTTTACAATATCCATCAAAATTTCTAATATAATTAATAATACGATTTCAATTGATTGAGGTAAGGACGCTAACTATGTACTTTAAATATTCTTTTATAGAATTATTTTACCTTTATTATTATTTTACATACCCACATACACAATAAGTATAAATATATCTCATAACAATCACAGACTAATACAAAATAATCATTTTTTTCCTCTATGTAATGAATTTTTCCCACAGAGTAACATGAATTACTCTGTGGTAAAAATTTGCAAAACTCTGTAACTTTTTCTCAGATTAAAGAAAAGATTTTTTCCAAATCTGCAAAGTTACTATTTAGTTTACATTAAGTATGTAATTAAACAATGTATTATATAACAGAACTGCCATTTGTAAAATATAATTAACATAGAGTATACACGCAAAAACAATTATGCTTTAAATTCAAGTTAGAGTAAGGAGCATCAACTTTGTAGCAATACGTATTTGAAAAACATACAACGGTAACATACATATTTTAATACATCTTAAAATATCTTTACAAAATAAATTATGTATGAACTACAGATCGTCAGTTGGTCGAAATTCGCCCACAAACCTTTTTGTTTATCCCATGCTTAGTAAAACGATTGTTCAATTCACAGAAAAATAAGATTTGACAATTCATATAACATACGGTTGTCACGATTACGCTTTGACATTATCATATACATGTGTGTATACATTGGTGTTGTGTTTGACAATTTATTTTAATAATTTAATATATTTGTAACGCATATTTTATAAAAATATTAGCTTTCGCACACTTTCCTCTATATAAATTATAATTGTATCAAATTTCATACTTCTCCATTCTCGCAATTTTCGTAAAATGGTACGTAAAGTTTTCTCTTCACGTATTAATATATATATATAAAAGCGAAAGGTCACCTAACTTGAAATTTCAAAAATTGTGTGACGTACAATGATGAAATTTGACACGGAGGTAGTTTTTAGTTAGTAGACATCCGCTAAGAAAGGATTTTTGATTAGGCCAAATTAAGGAGGTATAGGGGCTCTCGCAATTTCACGCGGACGACGTCGCGGGAAACGTCTAGTTTTTTAGTTTGGAAGATTTGCAGTGTAATACCTACTATGTCATTACGAAGTAATATTTAATACAAATATCTACATACTTCGGATTTTTGGGTATAAGGTATGGACTGAAATCCGCAAGGTACCCGGTTCAAACCCCACCGCCGTTGGAGTATTGTCGCACCCACTCTTAATACAAGCTTTTCATTAGGGCTTAGCAGTAGGGGGAAAAGGCAATATTAGACATCCCTAAAAAGTATTCCTATAATTCTTTAAAAAAATATCCTACTCCACCGTCCGCGCAATTTTCGTAAAAATTTCCTCTTCACCTATTATTGTAATAAATTTTCATTATATTTAATACTGAAAATTAATTCAAACACTAACTTATAAGAAGGCATACGGACAGGTTACTAGTTTGCCCCTTTTCATGTAAAAAAAAGTAAAAATTTATTAAGAAAAATAACGGAAAAACTTTATCCGCGTCGATGTAAGCGGAAAAGTTCCCCAGAAGAGCTAATATCATATTGTCTAGCTTGTATAATGAATTTTGCAAGAGCCATGAATTAATATCGCCTCCCTAATCGGGTAGGGTCGATTATCGGCGGCGTTTTGTAGGCTGTCTATCGCACTGTTATATCATCGCGTGGCTTTTATTGTTTCTCTACCATCGAACCGATCCGACGAACCGCCTAGGTAAAGGTACGCAAACCCTCCTTTAATAAGTTATATTTGAAAATACGAAAAGTTAATTAATTTTGAAATAGCTGTCCAGTTTCTTGCTGGCTCGTTTTGGTGCTTCAACTTTCCGAACCAGTGGTAGGCTTACTATTGAATTGCAAAACTAATAATGATATTTTTGGGCAAATATCATTTTGTAGGTTGTCTATGGCACTGTTATATCATTGCGTGACATTGATTATTTCTCTACCATCAAACCGATCTGATTAAATTATCAAACGCTACGTAAACCCTCCTTCAATAAGTTATATCTGAAAATACGAAAAGTTAATCAATTTTGAAATAGCTGTCCAGTTTCTTGCTGGCTCGTTTCGGTGCTTCAACTTTCCGAACCAGTGGTAGGCTTACTATTAATTTAGAACGATTAAAACGAGAAACCGTAATTTTTGGGCAAATGTCGTTTTGTACGTCGCCTATCGCGTGAAATTTATTGTTTCTATGCATGATACATCTGATACTTAATCAAAAGCTATAAAATCCAATTAAGAAGATATATCTGAAGAAACGAAAATGAATCCATCTTAAAAGTGCCTGCCGAGTTTCTTGTTATCTTGTCTTGGTGGTTGTGTTTCAACTTTCCAAATCATTGGTAGACTTTTTTTTAACTTGACGACTTGAAACTGATAAAATTTTATTTTGACATTTGTTGTTTCACTACTGTCGAACCGATCTGATTAAATAATCAAAAGCGATGAAAACCCTCCTTTAATAAGTAACGTTTGAGTGACGAAGGTAGAAACAGAACTTGAATACATTTTGAAAGTTTCTGCCGAGTTTCAGGCTGGCTTTTTTCGGTGGTGCTTCCGAACCAGCGGTTGCTTAAATAATAATATTATTATTTAAGATTAAATAATAATCTTCGTGTGGTTGCCTATTTCTACATAGGCGAGATCGGATAGGATTTTTTCACAAACTTTTTTGCAACGTTAAAACTTGTTAATTAAACTTTTTTTTATGTTACAAGTGGGCAGACGTGAGAAAAAGGTACTGGTACCCGGAAGCGCCGGCCCAATTCGGCTACAAGCATGGCGCTACCTCTAATTACGATTAATATCACAATAGTATGGTAGACAGATGTCTAAATGAATGTATTTTTGTGTGAATAAATGTATTTTTTGTCCCTTCTCTCTCTCTCTCTCTCTCTCTCTCTCTCTCTCTCTCTCTCTCTCTCGTTCGCGACCCACATGCGGCTCTTTGGATGAGAATTGGATGTGAATATCTAATAATACCATATTATTTAATTTGTTTTCATAAAACTCTACTTATAAATCGATAACTAGATAATTTTCTTGTCTTATAAATAAATTAATTTTTTATCAAAAACTTTATTTTTAATAGTCGTATACTATATATGTTATTATTGGTTTATATGTATTATTGGGTTGAAAATGTTTTGAGGCTCTTCAAAAACTTAAATTGTTTTGTAAATTGTTATTTTTGGCTCTTTCTACTCAAAAGGAGCCCATATGTCAAATCAATTAAAGTTTACAATCGCCTGCCAAAATATATACGAGGTATAAATGACCTGAATATGTTTGTTCGAGAACTGAAAAAATATTTAATTGAAAATTCCTTTTGCAATCTACAAGAATATTTTAATGTGACTTGACTATGTAGAAGCATCGGTCTCCTTGCGTGCCTTAAGCTATTGAGATAAATAAGAAGAAGTTCCCGCAAAAGTCTCTTTACCGAACTATTTAAATAGGAAATGCTTCTTAAAGAATGAAAAGCCTCTGAAGCCGGCAGCCAAAGTAATGTTTGATAAAACCATCAAGTTTCTATTCTTTATAAAGAACCGTTTTCAGCTCCGCCGTGGCTTTGTGTCGAATATTCCTAACAAAAGCCACAATGGCTCTCTTGTGGGCGCTAGATATAAGTGTATCTGTTAAAGTATAGCTTATATTCCATAGTAGTACCAAGTAGGATTATATTTATTTACTAGCTGTATCACGCGACTTCGCTCACATGATATCAATGATTTTGTTAAATTTTCTTTTTTTTGCCCGGAACCGTAATTATTATTCAAAAGTAATATAGCCTATGTTATTCCTTGTAACATTAGCAATCTGCCAGTGAAATTTCCGTCAAAATCGATTCAACCGTTTTGCAGATACGGAACAGACAGACAATTTTTTTTAACTTGCGCTTTTGTTATAGGTATCGTATATACAGTTACATGTAATAATAACTTCGACATTGCAAACAGATATTCCAATTTTATTTATATGTATAGATTTATTTAGTAGTGAAACCAGAAACTTATAATGTTGATCTCAATGTCCGTACGTAATTTATGAAATAAACAATTTTTATTCATTTAATCACATCATTATAGGTAAATAGTATGTGCAATTAAAATACTTAAAAAAAGTCATATTAACAAACGAATTAATAATGCTAGTTATTGGATGCTAACCGCGGCTTTGCGTGTGTTTCCTAAAATAAAGTTTCCAGTCCCGTTAGTGTGTGTATCCGTAATCTACAATATATATAAATATCTAAAGTTAGAAATTTATTTATTTATTTATTAGAATTACCAACAATAATTTATAATAGCACATATACAGAATTATTTTGATTAATTAATCATAATAATTATAATTCTTAATTACAGGTAATTATATCATTCGTAAGTTAAACATCGACAAAAAAAGAAGAAACAGGTTGGAGAAAAAAAAAACAAATTGATAACACTAAACAAAGGAAAATAAATATTAACAATGCATATCATAAAATTAACGGAAATGTTAGCACGTAATACCAAAGTAAAAGGTATAATAATCAGGCTTTCGAATAAAAAAAGTTTATGAAAATAGGAAAAGGAGTTTTCTGAAAAAACAACCATCTGTACCAAAAATCTTAAATTTACGTCTAACATGTCTGTCTGTCTGTAAACATTGTTGGGATATAAATACTATATTCTTATTCTAATGTACGGCTTGAGTCGATTCAGTTGCACGCGAGTATATACAGGATACACTCTCAGGGCACTGCAAGGTCCTTTGACCTCTCGACGAGCCATCGGGAGCGCATGCGCACGAGAGTGTACACGCGCCATATTGCAAATACTACACATGAGCTCGAGTCTAGACTTAAAAAAAATATATGGGGCTAATTTAGGAAATTACCCCTTCTTATATCTTTGCCTACTGTACGGCATAATAACAGAAACATCCTTTGGCGGTATGGCCTTGACATAAAGGTATAAACTACGATAGCTACGACTGAAATTAGTAAAATCTATATTCAGTCTTAGGATATTCGACATTAATTCGAGAGTGTATCGATATATCTCTATTACTTAGGAAGTGGATATTTATACATGCAGTGTTTTAATGAAATAATTCGTAATCACTTACGTCTATTCGATTGTCTTTAGTTCGGGAGCTCTAGTAGAATTCCGTTAATTAACACGTTAACTAAAGGCAAAACTAATAATTATCAAAGAGCAAAACTGTGGAAAAAGTATTGAAAAGTACCTTTTTATGAATTAAAGCTAGAAACACTTGCCTAGTTTTGTCATTTTTCCTATTGTTACATTTAAATAGTAAACAAACCATATAGATTTCTTTTTACCTTTTTAAGATATATTAAGAACTTGAACCCGTCTTTTTATGAGAAACTAATATCTGAGCAAATTTGTCTTTTTTATGAATATACTAACGTAACTAGCGGACTTGGCAGACGTTGTCTTGCTCGTTTGCTATTAGCCAGTTAACCAATGTCTTTAGCATAAAACGTGACACCAGCCGAATGTTATGTGAAACAATAATAATTTTACATGAAACGTCAGTCACATGGTCTAGTACAAATGTAATCTATTTGAAGCATTCTGAAGTAGCGACCAAATCGGAAAATTTTTGTATTTTTAAATAATCTTTAGACTTTTCCTTTATTTCGTTTTCGTGAAATAAGGGCAACTTTCCCTAACATAGGGGGAATGAAAGAAAACGAACAAAATTTAAATCCGTCCAGCGGATTTTGAATTTTAGCGAGACTAACGAACAAAGAGATTGTTAAATAATATATATGTACATTGAACATAGATAATGATGCACGATTGTAGTAATACTAAATTAAAATCACTTACCAACTTCCACTACGAGTGAACACAAAAACACGCTACAAAATAAATAATATTCCAACACAAATTGAGCTGTCGCAGTCAGCTGACTAACTCCGGTTTTCTTTTTAGAAAAATTATCTATTTAAACATGACTATGAGAGCGAGATCCCTATGCTATGCATGCGTTGCAGAATATTTTTTGTGCTAAGGGGTCATTCATTAATGACGTGAGGTTTGAAGAGGGGGGGAGGGAGGAGGTTTGCCAAAAACAAAATGTCACACCAGGGGGGCATGGTCACATTTGTTTTATGAATCTTAATTCTTCGAGGAGTCTGTGAAGCTATCTAAAAATTTAAAATTTTAATGATAAATACATACATACGGATAATACACCCAGACTCGAGGTGGGAATCGAACCCACGACCCCCGGAGCAGAAGGCAGGGTTACTGCCCAAATGCGCCAACGGGCTAGCCGGCATTTATATAACATAGATTTGTTACATTCTAAATTTATCACCAAAATCTTAATTGCAAAATACGTCTCAGTGCATCTAATTTGCCTAATGGGATTCACAAATAAAACAAAGAGTTTGTACAATTCAATTAACAAGTTTTCAAGCACCATTTATAACGGTAGAGTCGTGAATGACGCGCGCAGCTTTGTTGCGATTTAATTTAATGACGTCTGCGAATATAATTATTCTGTAACTGTAACATATTCTGCTAGTCGATAAAACCAGGCGTTACCTGGCAGAAATCTGTGTTTATAATATGCTTATATATTATAAAAAAAATCTTCCTAATTTTCCAAAAAATGTACTTTGTAATGTTCTGTAGTTAAGACGTAATCTGTGGTATATAATAATTTAATACATATTTTGCTTTCTATGATAAACCAAACCTTTGAAAAAAAAAACTATCTCCGCATGATTCGAACGTTGGTCTACTAAGAAATCTTCCCACATGTGAGTCAAAAGCTATCAAAATTGGCGTTACTCTATACAAAATTTATGAAAGACATGGGAAATTTATGTAACTAAATTTTAGCCGATGCTTTTTTAATGGAAAAAATCTGAGGTAAAAATAATAACACCAAATCGCTGTTGACGTCGCTGATATATCTAATGCATATATCGTTATTTTACATATACGTTTTCGATATAACCAAAAGGGCTTGAAACAAAATTAAGATACTATTATGTTAAAAGAATTTCGTAGAGGCAAAATCGCCTGTGCACCTGATGAAAATGAAAAAAAAAATCAATAGTTACAGAACTTTGCATACGCGTTTTCGATTGGCACTTGGCAGAATATATTTTATGATACCGCAGGTAATTTTGAACGGTCCCAGCGCACTAGTTTCCAATTTTATGGTGGTTGAACATCTGGCGTAGCAAAAGGCTCTGCTCGCCGGCCTATATATGTACTACGTATATGGTATATATAAAATCTATCGCTTGAAAATTTTTAAAATCGCCCCGGGCCGAAACTGTATTGACTACACATCGATTTTTAAAGACGGCAAGACTAGACAAACTATTGACGAAGAACAATGCTTATTTATTCAATGACAAAGAACAATGCTTATTTAAACGATGACAAAGAACAATGCTTATTTAATCAATGATAAAGAACAATGCTCATTTTTTCAAGAACTATGTTTAAATGTGCCTAACGAGTTTCTTGCTGTTTTTTCTTGTGGCTCAACTTTTACGAATCAGTAGTAGTTTTAAAACATTTGACGATTCAAAAGATCCAGCAAAATTCTAATTGACTAAAATATCCTTTGAGTTAAAAAATATTTACAATTTTTTTCTGTCATGAAGCTTTTCTCATAAGTAGTAAAAGAATGTGAAGAGAAGAGTAAAAGAGAAAAAGAGTGTGTAGTGGAAAAATAAGTACAGGTTAAGATTAATAAAATTAAAAAGTAATAACTTTTCACGATTAGACAAGCAATATTAAAGTTGCATGAGAAAATAAACTACTTTGCTTTAATCCGCGAATGAATACGAGGGAAAATCGGTGTAATGCTGCAACCCGAAAGCTACACCACC
>JANCMC010047529.1:188838-218513 GCA_024363005.1 Charaxes varanes | reverse complement strand
CTGCCGCGATGTCGTTTCCTATCTGGGGTCCATAAAGTGGAGACTTTGGCCCAAAGATCATCCGACATGCGGCAGAAAAGTCTAGCCCAATCGTATTATAACTTGACCGCTGTTTGATGACTATATTATTGCAGCTAAATAAATTGTTTATTTAATAAATAATAAATGTTTCGTATAAACAGGAAATAAAGGAGGTTTCTATTCAAACGGCGAAATGTAGGGTTTGGCCCCGTGTGAAAATAATTGGTTCGCCCGGGCAGAATTTGTGCTCGCACGGAATTCAAATTACACTATTTTCGTGCGATTCGCTGTGTTTGCGAGTATATTGCGTGGAAAATATGGAAGCTAAGTTGTGCGCTGAAACGACGGCAATGTCCATATATTCATGTTGATTTACGGTCTAATGCAACGCGAATTTCACAATGCAAATTATTATAAATATTCATTATCTTATATGGCATAATAACGGGGACAAATGCATTGGTAATTTGTATATTTATTTTCTGTTGTTTTTCAAATATTATATTTATTCTCTTGTTTTATTTGTGTATATCATATGTGATGTATGCATAATTGCACTGCGGGTAGATGTGATTTATGTTACAATATAAGACAGACCAAGTGGAGCGCGTGGCCATTCACGATGTGTGATCGGTGGAAAGCAGTCGTGCCGTTTGGGCTGTGAACCTATTTACTTGTATTATTTGTGCCTAAAATCAGTGGGCACCACATCATATAGTAAATATACTTACACATAAAACATTTGAATTATTAGAAAAATTAATATTTTTTCTTGTGTATAGTCGACCAAGAAATTGGTTTGCCACGTTAAGGTCGAAAATCGTTTGCACGACAATTAGTTATAAGGCTCATTTTTGCTTGTTATGCATTACGTTAATTTCTAACAATAACCCTTAGCAATATTTTCTTTATGTAGGAGCTGTCATCCAAAATGGTAAACCACTTTCTTGGTCGACTATACTAACGATTTTGTTGCTGAAACACCGCAAAGTGTGTATGTTGTATGTGTCACGTGACCTGATAATTATATTTTTTAATCTTCTATATTATTATCTTTAAAACACTTCCGATTTTTTGTAAAATTCCCTTTGTGCTGAAAGTACGTAACTTAATATAGAATAAGGTTTTCGAAAAAGTGCTTTCGACAATTGTAAAGAGCAGTCAAAATTTTATTAAATGTTATCTGGCACTGGTTTCAATTATAGTTTAATCAGTGGTTGGTATTTGAGTCGATCGCTAGGTTAAGTAGCTCTTAGCGCGGCCGGGTTTTAGATGGGTGACCAATTCTAACATTGAGATTGTGGCGATTCCGAGGATGACTTCATGTGGTTCAGTCGGTCATCTTAACTCGCCCCACAGTCGCATACTCTGCAATGTAAGCGGACCCTGGTACAAGACGCACTTCTAAATAGGTATCTATTTTTATAAACACAGTATGTTGCTATATAAATAGATATACTTACGCGATCAAATAAATAAATAAATATATATAGGACTATATGACACATGGACGCCTGTTCCTAAGGTATACAACTTAATGCCTGTGTTATAGGTAACAGCCGCCTGTTATACACAAACATTTTTTTTTAGAAATATATAAATACATACATATGGATAATACCACCCAGACTCGAAGGAAATAATAAAAAAAAAAAAAAAGAAAAAAGGAATAATCAAGAACTAGATGTCATTCTTTTGTATCAGGATTGTTTTTGCTACGAATATCAGCTAATGTATTTTTTTTTATTTATAGGAAATTACAAGTTTTAAAAATTTAACATTCAAAAATATATATATATATAGCAAGCATGATTTAATGCAATTTAGATATAAGATATGTTTTTAACATACTTTTAATATTTTTACTTGTTATCTTATCTTTTAAAGTGCAGGGTTGTTCATTAATGAGGCGGGGAAAAAGTATTTGGTCGTTCTTTCGCCGTATGCATTGTTAGCCCGCACCGTACGTAACCTGTTACTGCATTTGTTTATATAACTGCATTTTTTTTTTTATTGCAGATACACTTCCTTGGGCAGCGTTGTTTCAACAATTGCGTCTGCGCTACGTACTCAGGCTGATTTTGACAGAGTAAGTGTTTTTGTTTTATTACATGTTGTCTAATGTTTATTTGTTCTTGGGTGTATCCCGCAACTTCGTCCGCGTGGGCCACTCTTATCACTTAAGGATATAAAAATAGTTTTTGGTTAAATATTAATATCATGTTTAGAAAAACGCCTTCACAAATAATGCAGTACTTTAGAACAAATTTGGTAAGCATAAAAAAGATATATTATACTGTTGTCGGAACAGTTTCGTTATACATGATTTTTGCGAAATTTTAACCGTTTACGCAACGCACGCGGCAGAAGCTCTCAAAAGAAAAAAAAACCCAATTTTGAAACATTCTTAGTGCTTCGCTTCTATTGGTTTTAGCGTGATGATGTATAGCTTATAGACTTCCTCGATAAATGGGCTATCTAACAATGAAAGAATTTTTCAAATCAGGCCACTAAAATTAGCGCGTTCAATCGAAAAAAGAAAGCTTTATATATTTATATAGAACTATAGACATTCGATAATATGATCAATCATTATTCTGGAGAAATATTGAGGCTTCTATTAAATCAAATATGTTTTGGTTTACAGTTTGAAACTTTGCTAACAACATGCACCGAATGTGATGAAGCGACAGTGACCAGTGGGAGAGCAGCATTGAACAGGGCTAGACAATCAGCCGATTGGGCGGAAGCTCGCAGGGATGACATACAGAGCGTTCTCAGAAGTAGCGCAGGAAGAGTATCTGCGTCTTTGTTATTAATTATGAGTGTCCTTATGTTAATTAAATTTTAATGTACCTCAGTAAAACTGTATGTAATATATATTTTATAATGATGTCATGAAGTTGTTTTAATGTTGTAAGCTACAAAATAATACCCAGTATAAGAGACACATAATAGGTGACTTCATTCGCGTGGGCTATCCTTATCACTTAGGAGTTTAAAATATAGTTTACGACCAATACTTAGACGTACCAAATATGTAAAAAAAAATTCATAATAACCGGTAAAGCCGTTTCGGAGTAGTTTGACAACAAACACTGTAACTCGAGAGTGTTATATACACATAGACCGGCAGAATTAGCAGAACACGAAATAAAGAGAGAATATAAAATAGTTAGCCACACTTTTAAAGAAACAATAATTATTAAACATGAAACAACAATTAAATTAACAAGACATTAATTACAGTAAGTGAAATTTTTTTTAAAAGAAAAAGCCGTTTTTCTCAGATCACTTAGATTTTAACACGGGGGGGGGGGGGGGTTAGCGCGGAACGGCCACAAAACTGTTTTGTCTATAACACAGGCATTAAGTTGTCTACCTTAGGAACAGACGTCCGTGTGTCATATAGTCCTGTATATATTTATCTATATTTATTTATCTATTTTACTATAAGATAGTGTCACAGCGTAGTTATGTCAAACGTATATGTTACACTGTCGTTATACTAGGAATTCAAATTTAATGGTATGAAAAATCTAAAGACATCTGGTCGAATTTCAACTCGCGGGTGATGTCTAGATCGATTAACTCTAGTTATCACCTTTAACACTCTCTCTTTTTCGGTACATCCAGGGCCGTTTTACTGTGTTATTACCTTCCTTTACAATTACATATTCATACTATCGCCACCTTTAAGAACTTATTAATGAAATGGAGACTATTGCAAAGTGTGGCAAATTCGCACAAATCACCGTATACGATCTGAAATTGTTCATTATAATAATTTATTCGGGAGTCAGTGCGGCTTTAATTCGCGGAGAGCTGTTTTTCATTGGAAAAATTGTGAAAAACTGGCACGTATTTTTCACCGTCCGCCGATATGTACGGCTTAGTTTAATAATGTCGTAACCGCCATCAGTCCGTTGATAAGGTGTCGTATACTTCCGCAACTTCAAGCTTATATGTTAATGGTTTAAGCGAAAACTTTCGGCAGGGGAGTATGAAATTGGGCACAATTATAACTTATATTAAGGAATGTGTGCGTATGCTAATATTTTTCATAAAATATGCATTATTAACCCATAAAATTATAAAAATAAGACCTCACGCATACTAATGGCAAACCATTTACATACACGTGTACACATTTCACTATAATATATTGTCAAAGCGCTGTCATAACAACCACGATAAAATAAGAATGTATTTTGTTAATAAATTTGTGTTACGTTATATTTAATTTTATCAGATATCAAACGTCACTATAGTTTTCCCCGCGTACATCAAAAGAGGAGTATTTTACCGATGACAGAATGATGGACTGGTTTGGTTGGCGAAGCGAAATAGACTGCAGAAATGGTTTTGTTTAAAAAAAACTTTACTGTATGTTACAAAAAGCTATTGTTACTAAAAATTACTGATACTTTATTTGTATTTAAATGCACGAAATATTATTTTTTTAACTGAAAACACCTCTGCAATTGTATCGATCGCTTAGCGGAAGACAGCCTCTGTATGTTCACGTTTTCACTTTTGTCGGCACTCCCGGAGTGTTTTTTTAACCACGTGTTTTTCTTAAAATAAATACTATTTAGGTACACGTGTCTTCGTAAATATTTTACCCAATTTTCAAATGAGGAGGTTCAATTTCAGGGCAATTTATTAAGATAAGATAATTTTTATATCCGAAAACTTACACGTACATCACTGAGACATTATATTGCATGTATACATTATATTCTAAGTTGTGTCGCTGATACTTAAAATAGGTAAAACCTGTGCTATACGTATCATCAGCCTTCCATTTTGTCTATATATACATTAAATGCGTATATAACAGTATATTCGTACATTTAGGCAATAGAGTGTTAATTTCAATGCTATGAATAAAGTATAGAATTACAACAGTAGGAGTAATAACCAAGACAAGGGAAGAGCAACTAGACTCAATGAGTATCAGTTCATTGTGTATGTATGTTTGTGTGAGTATATTGAATGTTAAAGTGTGTGTTTGTATGTGAAAAAGTGTGAGTGCGTGTGTTATCAGAGAACGGCTCGTCAACAGCAAATGGCGCGCGTAACAGATGTAAAAACCCGCGCAAAAAGTCGCACTCACACCGGCGCGCATTCAACCTGCGCAGGAGTCGAAGGGTCCACGAGCTCGTCAGCCGGCCGACCAATGGCGGGTCGGGGTTCGGATAATTGCCGGGCTGTGCAGCCAATGGCCGGCGCTCGCAGCGGCCACTCTCTTCAATGATTAATGCCGGCCACGGACGTATTTACGATTGGACTTTGAATGATTTGTCGACGTCACCGTCGTTGGATTTACGGTCGCGTGTCGATTCACTCGCCGCTTGCCCCTATGTGTATAAATAAGCTGATGGAATTGCTTCGGATGCGCTCATTTTCATATTAATCATGGCACGTCGTGAAGTTTAGAACCAGTTGTCAAGTGTTTCCGAATCGATACCGACTTATGTACCTTCAAGTGAAGAGGGTATTCATTTCAAAGGCCAGTAAAACATCTGCGCATCGCCGATCTGCGATAATGCGGCCCGTTTGCCACTTGTTATTTATTAAAAAATATCCCATAGATATATCTAAGGGTAAAAGGTCGTAGCTAAGTCATTGGTCGGCATTTGATTCGATCGCTAGGTTAAGCAGGTCTCACAGCGACCGGGTGATAAGATGGCTAATTATTTCTAACACTAGTTTTCTATTATCCGATCTCGTCCGTGTTTTGGAAGGCACGTATTACAGTCGGTCCCAATTATTGTCGCTGAGTGATATTAGTTGTGAGATTGTGGGGATTCTGGGGATGACGTCATTGTCAGTCGGTCATCTTAAGTCGCCCCATTGTTACATCTTCTGCAATTTAAACGTTACTAGATCCAAATAACGCTTTGTAGAAGGTAAAATACGTAAACTTTTTTAATTACCAAAAGTTAGATCCTCTAATATCATCTTATAATAGGCTCGGTTCGGGTATCACATGACGCGGTGTTGCGTTGCCGGCGTTGATCGTTTAATCGCGCACGCAATCGCCGGTATTTGATGCGCGGGGAGCAGGGGGGTTACAGAGGTAGGTAGGGGGGGATATAATCGCGGCCTCCCACATAAATCTGTCATGCGCCTCCGTCGGTAAGGCGCACATCTTGATAGAGCAGCGGGGCGCAACATTTTACACACGCCACACTTTATAGAGTAGCGCGGAGCCCTGCTGAAATCTATGCATAAGCAGGGAATATAAAGTTATAATTCATAGATCCTACAGCTATAGATTTTGATTAATTCCTCACTTACTTTTTTTTTTGAATACTTAGAATAATTGGATCTTATCCTTAGGATAGGATTAGCTTTACAATTAAATAAATATTTTTTCTTCAAATTTTTAACAAAAAAAAAATACAACTAAACTTACTTTTTTAATTATATTTTTTTCATTTCATTTAGAAAAAAATATAATTAAACTTTCCTTTTTTCATTTGAGTTGGAAAAAAATGTAACTACTTCTAAACTTAACAGCTACTTAAGACTTCATTGAGGTCGGGAATAGAACTAAGCACCCTATCCTTGTAACTGTAGAGCTAATGAGGTCTTGTATAGCCTTCTAAATTAGCTTAAAAGCTTGTGCTCGTGAAAGTAGCTCAGCGCGGATTCGAACAGAGGCCCAAGGTCCTAAGGAAAGGGTGTTCTGCTGTGGAGATGTCTGGAAAACTTTATTATTGGAAGACCTTCAAAGACAGAGCATACTCATTTTTCCAAGGCCAGCAACACGTCTGCGAGTCGTTTGATGCTGAAGTTGTCCATAAGGTGAGTCACAGCCGTAGTCACTTCCCATCACGTGAACTACCTCCCCGTTCGTTCCTTAGAGTTAAATAACTTTATCATACAATGCTTGGAATATTGTTCTTAAAGAATAAACATTGTATAGGACTTTTACTTTTTTTTTCTTAAAAGCTAATTTAAAAACAAATATGGTGACTATGTAAAAATATACCTTATTTTTCTTCATAACTTATTCCTTGTCATCAAGAAGCATCTATTTTGCAGAGTATTCGTAAATCATCCAACTAAATGAATTGTACTCCAAAAAGATGTTTACATAAAAATAAGAAAAAAAGGATTCTTAATAATAATTTTATATTATTACACAATAAGTAAGCATAAAAATTATAAAAACATACACTTGAAGATAAAATCAAGCATGATTTAGAGAGCTTCAAGAAACGACCACACTCATTCCTCCAAGACCAGCAAAGCATCTCCGAATATGAATGAATGAATTAACTTAGAATATCAAGAAATTAGTTTCCCATAGGCGACACTAGTCACTTGACATCTAGAGAGCCGTGTCGTATATAAAAATCCTCAGTGGGGAGAGGTTTAAAAATAGGTAGATTTAGAAGTAACAATCTATTGTAGGAGATTAATCTTCCTACATAAATCTGTCAGAGCGCGAGTGGTAACACACGCATCTTGATCTCGTCAGGGGAGCGCAACATTTTACATTATGTTACATAATTATTTATATGTCTTAATTATTCTTATATAGAATAACAACAAAGATAATGCATAATACATAATTATCATAGATAAGCTGTAACAACGTAGTATTCGTTTATATTGCTATCATTAAAAATAAAGAAATAATTAATTATTTCAGGAAAATGTATGAATGGTGTGACGGATTATTGATTACGACATATGAACTAGATACCTTTAATGTATCAAGATGTAATTAATTATTAAAAAAGAATTAATATTTTTTGTACTAAATTAAAATTATGTAAAGAATCTTATACGTTTATTTTAGTTAATGTTTATATTATCTTATTATACACATTTAGGTGTGAAATAAACATTATAAAACCGAATATCTAAAGCAGTTACGAAACGACAATATATTAAGCATAATTCGTACAAGAAAAACCTGGAGTCGGTTGACTTCAAATTAAATTGTGACTACATGGGAAGCACCAGCTTTCAAATAAAAAAAGAATCATCAAAATCGGTTCACCCCGACGAAAGTTACAAACATAAAATATACAGTCGAATTGAGAACCTTCTACTTTTTAGTAAACGCCAGTTTAAATGTGTTTTTTATTTGTTGACGTTCTATGTATTAAGTGGCCCTCTATCTATAAAAACTAATTAGAATTCCAAACAAAGACAAAGCCATTCACAGATCACGTAAAAAAAATCTAATCAGCAGATAATTTCTCAGTGATACGACCTCGTCCACCCACAGAGCCATTAATGTATGATTTACAACCGAATATGAAATTAACTATCATACAGTTTTAAATTACAAAATATCACTCGTGTAATATATTAGGGACTGTCCGTGAGAGATTTATGGCCACCGGGTGACCGCGGCGCGCGCGAGACGCGGACGTCCCGAATGTTCCGTGCGCTTTATAATTAACATATAATTTTTAAATTATAATTATTAGTGTTGTGGTTTCTTTGAAATTAACACTTCATTAGGCACGTTGGGCATTTCTTGAGGTGGGAAAAAAACATTAAGTTCGCGTCATCAACAGAAGGCTTTCTATGAGCTGTATATGTACTGTGTTAATATGTGTGCTTTTTGGGTTAACAAAAGTCATGGAACTAGCGTCATTTTCACCGAATGCTTGACTTTGATTTAATTTGACTTTGACTTCGGCGTCAGCAGAACCGGGTGTCACTTCAGACGATTCGTTTTCATATCTGTTGGGTTTCTCTGAGTGCCAGTGTTATTTTTTCATATAAAGACTATTAAAACACACGTACTTGCATTTGTTAATTTTTTTTAATGTGAAAAAAAATTAGGATAGAGTAGAAGAAGATATACCACAAAATCTGTTTTATTTTTATTACCGCAATAATATTTAAAAATTCTTTTCTTTTATTAATATTTTGGTATATAATTGACGTGACGCACTATTTATTGTTACTCCACTGATTTAAAAAGATTTTCGAGTTAAATTTTACCTACGTCTCTTAAAAAATAAGTTTGACCACTAAGTCAGGCGATCCTAATCTATTTCTATCTTTATGACTCCATCTAACTGTGAGACAAAACAACGTCCATTTTGTTGTATTACTATGTTGGTACATCAGGTTGAAATGGTCGTGAAACTTAAATGTTACTGCTTATTACCGCCGTAGACATTATTTAATATGGAGATGAAAACATTTTAACGATAACAAAGACAATTTACATTTTCTAAGCGATCATCCCCGCTCTGTCGCTGAATCAAAATGGCCGTTAACTCAACGGGAATGTCCCGCAGATTGTCGTTTGAATGGACACCCTACCCGAGTACTGATTTTGTCCGTAAACACTTCAATTATGCGATGCAATGCAAACCGACTTTTAAATTATATGAATTTAAACTATTCGAAATGTGTTTGTGTGTGTGTGTGTGTGTATTTATTTAAATTTTGATTTATTTTCTACGGTTATAATTGCGGTTGTTGTTTGCACAAATGCAATTGAATTTAATTTTTATCTGTATAAAATTTGTACCAGTTTGGTATTAAACTCGTTTTATGGAGGTATCTGACTTGGGAATTATCCTACTGGATACCAGAAGTGGTTGCATCTTGTATTTACTTAACAAACTAGCTGCATACCACGACTTCGCCCGCGTGGGTTCAGTGATTTTGTTAAATTTTGAATTTTTATTTTTTTGTGCGGAACCCCAATTATTTAGCTAAAAGCAAAGTATGTTATATGCATCTGTTATTACTTGTAATATCAGCTATCTACCAGTGAAAGTCACTTCCTAGAAATCGGTCCAGCCGTTTCAGGTATATTTATAGTAATATGCAATTAGTAAAAAAAAATCGACGTTTCAAATATCCCCTTCCCGACTTCGCACGAGTGTGACTTTAACATTTATTAACAAAAATAAAAATTATCACTCAGGGATTAATTCAAAATTTTCAAATTCAAATTTAATCGCGAAATAATAAGCAAAATCGAATCAATAGACGAGTTTAGTCACAAATTTTAAGCACCTCTTGATTAAAATGGTATAGATTGTGTAATACGAGCTGTTTCCCGCCACTTAGTCTGTAAAATTGGGAGAGCCATAAGACCTCCTTCATATTAGTGTCTGTCTGCTGCCTACTAACTATAAGCTTCCTTGTCAAATTCCTTCTTTGCGTGTCCCGCGGTTTTCGTGATTTCCTTATGGGTGACCTTTCTCTTTTATTTATGTAGAAGCTAATAATATTCACCATTAGCCATAATAAAGTCTTCTATTTGTTTTACTATTCAAGTGTCATCGAATTTTTGGCAAAGAACCCCAAAAAACCTACAAAAAGCTATCACCAGCCACTGGCTATAAATTGTCAAAATGTAAAAAAAACCAGCTCTCGTATTGATTCGTACTGCATGAGGTCATTCTAATTAATTCCGCCGGTTATTTATCGTTTATCATTTTTATCAAACGACGGTCATAAATCCGGTGTCGTCAGCTGATCTATTGCTTATAATTTCATACTTGTCTGTTGGTTTGATGTTTTTCTTGTATTGATACAAAGCATGTTTTTTCTGTTCTGTTTGTTCTCATAAACTCTTAAAATTACCGAACCGATTTTGATAAAATTTCGTAACTATCTGTTAGTTAGTCCAACTTAAAACATAGCTTAGTATCTCCAAGGGTTCTTCCTTTTATGTTCTAAAGGGTTCGAAAATGGTTGGCAGAGAAATTGAACCATTGTAGCGCTGCCAGTATGTAATCATATATATGCCGATATGAAAATTGGGTATGTTACTCGCTATAACTCGAAAACGGCTGGGCCTGAAAATGGCCGGGTCTATTCTTCTCCTATCTGTTTAGTTTTATACGCATTATTTCTGGGAAAGGTTAAGAATAAAGAGAGAAAGGAAAAGCCAAAACGACCAGAAGGCCAGCAGATGCGCTGCCGGCCCTTAATGACGAGTTTAGGCCATCGGGAAGTCTCACAAACCGAACGAAATGCGACAACAACACCATCACTAGATTCTCTTTCAACTACATCGCTGTCTATTTCCATTTTTTAAACTTTTCTTGCTAAACATTTAGTATCAACGTTGAAATGGTATAAAATGCGCTGCGTAAAATGTATTTGTTCTTATAATTTATTTGGTTCATTTTTATTTTCAGCCAGTATCCTTTTGATTCAATACATACATTTTATATGAAAATCAATGGGAGGCATTAAACCCCAATGGTAAATTTATATGAAAATAAGGTTCTAAGCAGAAAAGGCGTACTTTCTTTTCGGTTTTTGTATTTTTTCATAGCTTCAGTCAATAGCATACAAAATTACCTTTCAATGATTATGTGTAATAGATGTATCGAGGTAATGCAACCTGAAATGTAATGTGAAATCGATTTTTACAGGTTTTATCTTTTCAATCGCGGCAATACAATTTTCTATTATAAAACATGGATCTATGGAATGTAATTTTATGCTTATCTGCATTTTTATGCTTACTTGCAGTTTGTTTATCGATTTGCTGTTCGTATATTCTTTGTTTTAAAAAATCCGATTTCAAATTATCTGACTTGGACCAAATTGAAATGGGATAAAACGGGACGCACCAGCTTTCAAATAAAATGAATGATCCAAATCCTTTCACCCAAACTTAAGTATTACGTCATGGAAATCCGTATCAAGCATCAAAGATATTACTGCACAAAATACACATTGAACCCATCGTCATGAATTTGTATGCTGTGGTGCGTAAGTGGTCATGCGTTACTAGACTCTTCCGCGCTTTCTAATCTGGTGACTTGACGCAAGTAATATATTTGTAGAGGGGATAAGTTTCTAGAATTAGAATAAAATGACGTAAATACCAGAGCTTCTGAGATCAGTTTACAACCGCATAGAGAAGTTACTTTGTCTGCATCCTCTTACCATGCTTTTCTGACCATTTACCAGTGGGCCTAGCACGAACATTGGAATACACAATGTTCGTGCTAGGCCTACAGCGGACCCATCTTAGGCGTCACGCGAATTATATCAGCATCGATTAAAAGCGTGACACGAATAAAACTTGCTTTCTGTGGGCCTAACACGAGCATTTGCATCCTAAGTAAGTCGTCGAGTCGACTTTACTTAGGATGAAAATGCTCGTGCTAAGCCCACAGATGATATGAGGTTATCATCAGCCCTATTACCAACATTGTTGTTTATGTCAAAAGTTCGTCAATTGCAATTTATTTTTGCACCTATAAGTGGATATTTACAGCCTTAAAGGAATCATGTGGAATATATCCAAAACCGAAAACTATTACAGCTACAATTACAACCATTTTTATCAGAAATCTCTCAGAATTCCCACACGGCGATGAACATTGGATATTATTGTGGCTCTGGGAAATCTCAAGAACCCTACGCATATGAAATTATAATGACCAATAACTGTTCTCTCGATGTTTGTTGCCAAATTACGGATGGATTTAGGATTACAGCTGAATAACAGATATTAATGCTGATCCTAATGTTTTTTTCATACAATTCTTATCCTTGTGGTACACGCTGTTAGCATCCAGTTCTGTTATATATACATTACATTTAATATACGTGTTCAATTTTGCTATGTATACAGACGTATAAAAATAGCATGTTGTTTACACTAATTGTTTGAAAGAGTCCAGCAATCAGCGTTTAATTAGAGTATAGGAGTGATAAATCTTGAGGGTATTACGGGGATGGGAAAGCGTCAGTAAACATGACCAAAACAGTGACTATTTTAGATCACGCTATCAAACAACTAACAGTTTGATAATTTCAATTCACTGACCCAAAATACACAAGTACTTAAAAAAATAAAAGTATTTTAATATAAAATAAAATAAATATATAAGCACTATATGACACATAGACGTGTTCCTAAGGTAGACTACTTAATGCCTGTATTATAGGTAACAGAAGCCTGTAATACACAAATATTTTTTTGTAGTAATATATTAACATATACATATAGATATTACACCCAGACTCGAGGCGGGTCCGAACCCACAATCCCTGGAGCAGAAGACAAACTCCCTGTCACTGCGCCAAGGGGCAAGTCAAAATAAACTTTAATTTTTTAATTAATTAAACTAAACACTGGACTTTTTATCCATATTATCGGACACGGCAGACATTGTCCTGCCCGAACATAGCGTTACTTATTACATTATATCACCCTATAATGTTATCCCCGTTTCCTTTCCTTTCCCGTTCCATAAAAATGTTTCCTTTCTTTATTTTCCAATGTTTTTAATACTTATTCTGCTAATCGAGAGGGAGAGAAATTCAACAAATCAAGTATTATTAAAATCGATTAAGCCGTTTTCGAGTTTCAAGGGTTCGAACAAACCGACTTAGTTGTATACATATGTAGATGTATAGACAAAAATATATTATATTTATTCAAAAATTATATCTTACTTTATCTATCTTTCGCTACATCCAATACATTTCGTAACAAAATTTAACGAAATTTATCGATTGAAACGTGAGATATATATTCAACGCCATTATATAGGACATTATATAGACATTATATAGCGCAGTACTGTAAAGTCCAATCCCCGAGCTAAAGCTAGCAAGTGAAAATTATTAGGAATGAGAATACTATATTATTTGGTTGATCGTCGATGTTCCACAAAGAAGGACTAATGTGAATGACTCGACGTTTTGAAATCGACCAGAATTTTCATTAAGCAAAAGCCTTCGGGAACTTAATTGCCCAAAAATAATTACAGACATTGGCGACAATTGAGGACGAACCGCAAAATTAGGGCGGTCAAACCAAATTGGGAATGAAATTCATCCCTTCCGACTAAACGACAGCAACGGGAAAATGGATTCGACTCTGAGCTTTTACTGGCTATTGAAATCGACAATATTTAATTAAGGGTTTCATTAGAAACTAGAATATACTCTTTTTTCTGTGAACAAAGTGTTCATCAAGTGATCAAAGTGTTCATCGAGTGATCAAAGTGTTCATCAAGTGATCAATCAAGTTAGTTCGTTCGTTGGATAACAACTTAGGACCTGTAAAAATTTCTAATGCATTCAATTCAAGAATAAATCTATACCAATATATAAAGCTGAAGAGTTTGTTTGTTCACTTGGTCCGATTTGAAAAATTCTTTCAGTGTAGATAGCCAATATTTCGAGAAAGGCTATTATAGGCTATATATCATCACGCTATCTGTTTTAAGCTATTTTTACGCGAACAGAATCGCGGGTTTTTCTTTTTTTAATGTTACAAGGGGGCAGATGATCAGGCAGCAGGCACCGAAGTGCCTACCGGCGCTCATGGACATCTGCACGACCAGAAGGCCAGCAGATGCGCTGACGGCCCTTAATGACGAGTTTAGGCCACCGGGAAGTCGAGATTGTAGTGATCGTGGGGGTACCGAGGATGACGTTAGATGGCAATCGGTCATCTTAACTCGCCTTACAGCCACATCCTCTGCAATCTAAGTAGACCCTGGTACTAGACCGGGATAACGCTAAGAAGAAGAAGAAATTAGAAAGGACATATAAACCAGCACTAGTAGGATCATACCAGATTTGGCTAGGCAGGGGACGGAACACAGGCTGCAAGTGTTAATAGCCACCACCAGTAAGAAGAAGAAGATTAAACTGCCTTAATAATAGAGCATTCCTTTAAAAAGTGTTACAACCCAATCTATGATTATTAATGACCATAAATTCAAAAATTGTTTTCAACCTTTTGTTTCATTACTAAAATTTTTCAAAAAGAAAGAGGTCAGTTGAATGATATTGTATCAAAAGAAATGCACGTTAACATTTATTTTAGAAGCCTTGTATCTTGTAGAAAAATACTTTATGAGAAGTAACTTTGTAAGCACATCACTTGTAGCTGTTGATAAATAATTCCTAACTATAAGAAAGAAAAACATAAACACGAAGGCCGAAAAAGTGCCTTGAGAAAGACCAGCGTATAAAAAACACACAGACCGAATAACTAACACGATTACCACAAACCGATACGTATCGAAGCATCCGTAGCTCAGCCAATCTTAGCGGCAATTCACGCAACTCATTCTCATCCAATATCAAAAACTTAAGGCTTTTTATTTCGCCGATCTCATCCGGTATATATTGCAATCGATTCCCGCTGAGGTCCAAGCATTTGAGGCGACCTAACTTTGATATCTCTCTGGGCAGCTCCGTAATGTCATTTCCACTGAGATATAAGCTCTCTAGGTTGTTCAGTCTGCCAATATCGCTCGGTATACGAGATATTAGATTTTCCTTTAAATAAATATCCGTAATCTCGGCTTCTTCGCCTCGTAGTTGTTGCAGTGGGAATTCAGTGAAACCTCGGTAGTTCCAATGTAGGACACTGTTCACGCTTTGATTATAGTCCATTTTTGAGTCTTATTCAGTTTTATTATCCCGTTTTCCCGGTCATTTTAAAGTGTTTTCATCTGTACTTTTGACTAATTTCTAACTATTTTTAGTCTTTTATATATTGAAAATATTTAACTTTTAAAATTAATCAAATTAATTTAGATACACTGTTACAACAATTACGTTTGATTTGCGTTACTGAATAACCGATCTAATTTTCTGATAACACAGTTTGGGCGAGTCCCCTTTATTCGCGTCTGTGTAAGACTGCACCTAATGTGCGAGGTTAGGAGGAATTATTTTTGAAACAGTGGCAAGGCCTCTGTTTAAATATAGAATACAGATTTTTATTTTATCAAACGCATGTAGAACAACTTTTGTTGGTGAAAATAAACAAATTTTATTTATGTTGGAACTTTCTTTGTTACACAAGGTTACTAAATGATATTTAATTTATGTGTATAAAACCATTTTTGCAAACAACTTAAGGATAAGAATTGTAGAAATGTTTTCATATAATATCAGTACTTAATCAGATCGTTTATTTTGTAACTTTTTTTTTATTACATGGGGTACAAGCAGGCAATTCATAACTTAAGTGTCTACCGACGCCCATTGACATTTGCACCTTCAGAAGGCTTGCAGAATCGTTGCTGACCTTTAAAGAGGGATTTAGGCTACCGGGAACTCTCACAAACAGCTGCCTGCTGCCTGCTCGTTTGTCCCTTGTAACATAAAAAAACCTAGACTAAAATGAGCCTATCGTGCATTGAGCCCTGTGGTGAGGAAGATGGACCCTGGTTATTATTGGGTGTTGTCCTTTTTGGTCACCGAGTCCCAAATTCTCAGCCAAGACTGTTTCAGGTACACGAGTTCAGAGTCGGTAAAGGTGCATAATAGCATTTTCGAACGTTGGCTTGCTTACTATTGAATTTACGCGATTATTGTATTAAATATTTCGTTTGCAGTAAATGATATAAAAATATCAAGATAAATAAAGGGTTATTATGTAGGAGGAGGTCGTGGTCTAATCAGTGGTCGGTATTTGTGTCGATCACTAGGTTAAGTAGCTTTTACTGCGACCGGGATTGGTGACCCCTTTTAACACTGGTTTATATTTGGTATCTACCTCCTACGTGTTTCGGAAGGCACGTAAAACAGTGGATCTCGATTAATATCACTGAGTGATACTAGTCATTAAATTGTATATACTCTGGGGGTCCGAGGATGACGTCAGACGGCATTCGGTTATCTTAACTCTACTAAATGACTGATAGTTACGAAATTTGACCAAAATCGGTTCAATAGTTTTACGGTCGCGAATATCTTATGAACATTGGACATCACTATAAAAGGTTAACGTTTTAAATCCCATTGAAATCCCATTTTTCCGTTCGTAGTCCTGCAAGGAACCCTTATGGTTTGGCTCTGTCTGTCCGTGGATCGGAAATGCGTCACAAAGGGCCTTATAATTTCGCTCTGTCCGTCCGTCCGACCGTATGTCTGCCCATAAGATGCCGCCCCCCCTTTAGCATTTCCAAACTATTAGACGTAGAGACTTGAAACTTTCCATGTTGATAGAACATGCTAAGAACTCATTAGGAAAATCCTTTTAAACGAAATCGAAGAACAACTTTTGAAGTTATTTAACAAATACGTTATTTTGGATTGTGTATAGAGGGTACATAGAGAGCTGACAGAATTTAAAATATTATTTCAAAATACAAATATAAGGTTATGAGACATCAATTACACAGGACTTAAAATAATGCGTAGATTGAGAGTGTGCGATTCAAGAAATTCTTTTTTTAGAAGGTTATTGCAATGGATCCTTGTCGGTAGTAGAAGTATTTGACTTTAATTTAAAAAGGTCTACTTTGAAATAAACTTTCGATTGATAATCTCCGAATCAATTTCGACATAGATAATTTTGATTTAAAGTTTTTCTTAAATTAAATCCGAAAACTATAACTTATCTGATTTTTACCTACTTGACAACAATTGTGAAGTTATTAACGAAAACGTGCATTTGAAAAGTTTCTGCTACATTTTTTTCTGTTATACCACGTCTATTGCCGGAGCCAGACATAGCTTCATTTGAATGATCATGTAGTGTGGCAGGGGACTTTGTGTAGTTGCGCAAAGTTTTGTAGTAGTTTGTAGTCTTCAAGAAAAAAAATGTACAAACACTTTGAGCTATGTTTGGCTAGGGTATATAGCTATGTATGTCGATAGGTCTATCGTAGGGGTATGTTAGGGAAACGTTATATCGGAACCGAATTCGGAATCGGAACCGAAAAATAACGTTACATAAGATCTAGATAATATTACAGATTATTGAAAAACATGCATAGACAAATTGCTGTTATTTAGACTACAAACGGACATCTATAGCAAAAAGTTCTCTGCAACCCTATTCATCAGCAGAAACTGGTGTTGCAGTTGTCCATGGGCGTCGGTAGTCACTTGGGTGAAAGCCGGCTGCTCGTTTGCCCCTTATTACATAAAAAAATGAGATAATCAAAGAATATAATACACTAACTGTTACCTGTGACTTCCTCCGCGTATAATTAGGCGAAATAACATATTCAATTTTAGCATTATGATAGTCCAGTTTATCGAGGAAGGCTATATATGTATATCATCACGCTATAGAATTTTTTTTATCTAATTTTACGCTGACAGCTAGTAATATATAAAGCTGACGGTTGTTTGCTTGAGCGTGCTAGCTTAAGAAAGTAATGATCCGATTTAAAAATTCTTTCAATGTTAGATAGAGACTTCCCGGTGGCTTAAACTCGTCATTAAGAGCCGGCAGCGCATCTGCTGGCCTTCTGTGCAGATCTGTATCTTCCATGGGCGCCGGTAGGCACTTCGGTGCCTGTTGCCTGCTCGTTTGCCACTTTGTAATATAAAAAAAAAAGATAGCCAATGGGCTATGGAGCTATAAACGCTATAAGCTAAAATCATCACGCTAGAATTGAATCTATTTTTTTTACCTAATGTTAAGCAGACGAAGTCGGGAGTATAGTTAATAAATAATAAGCCTCTAAATATAAATAAACAATAAAGCCACGTAACAAGATCTTACATAATAACCTTAGTTGATTTATCGCGGAATATAAGCTAGGAATCTTTGTACTATTCCACATAGACACTATTTACATCCAATTTTAAAAATAATAATAATTTTAATATAAACACCGTAACACGCATCTCATCGCGAAAACTGCTGTTGAAGAAGAAGAAGAAGCTCGAGGGAGAAGATGGACCTATAGAAGAGTAAAGGAACGGAAAGTAGTGAAAAGATAGAAAAAATTAGTGAAGAAGATAATAAAATAAAAATGGGAGTATAAATGAACATAAAAAATATTAGCAATGCTTTTGTTATGCCTTATAGTCCATTTTCACAAGATTGTAGTGAGTGCCACAACAGCCCAGCCGGCTCGAGGAACGCTCAATTATAAATTTCAAAACTACCCCATTATATAAGCTATTTAGCTCGAGTCTAGCCGAGAAGCTCTAAGTTAGTTGAAGGTAAACAAAACTATTACAAAATACAATTTAGTCTATCTATTGTCACTCTCGATCATTGAAGTTGTAAAACAATTCGGGTCAAACATAAAAAAACTAATTGTGCAATCAATCACAGAGCTGCGTTTCAGTCGCCTCGGGCTAATACCCATGAACAAATGTCACACAAAATTTGTTACACCCGAACTGATTCGCTGGCCGCTGACACAAAAGGATTTAGGATCGAGTTGCACACCCGGTGCCGCTTAACCTTCCGAAGGTCGACAAATAGCACTATTTATACAGAAGTTTTGCTTTAAAATTAAAAATAAAATCTGTCATTACTAGCCGTTTCCCGCGAATTCGTCCGTGTAATCTTTCGGAAGCCTTAATACCTCCTTAATATGGCCCTATTGAAAAATCCGTTCTTAACGGACGTCTGCCGATTATAAACTACCTATTTGCCGAAGTTCACCTTTGTACGTCCCGCAGTTTTCGAGATTTTGCAATAGGTGATCTTTATTGTATATCGATTTGTTTGCGTAATGCAAATAATTTATTATTGACGATTGCTTCCCAATGTTCACGATACATTGCGCGCTCAAGAATGGAATGAGGATGGCAATATCCGTAACCTCTCATTTTCTTGATGAATGATTTTTGTGATATTATTTAGGACTTTGAATGTAGCCTTATCACAAAGTTTGCGATACGATGTCTTTTATACCCTGTATATGTACAATCCTACTAGTGTTGCTTATGATATCTTTTCTAAATAAGATCTTATAGTTTTTTTGACTAGTGAACCTAGTATTCGTCGGTGGTCTACAACGTGGCTACAATGTTCACGCCTTGCTCGACCTCGGACTATTCAAGTTGACGACGCTGCGAACGCATACGTAACGTCAATTTTATGTACATATTCAGCTATATAATTACACACATCACTACATTGTATTTAGAAAAAGCAAAAAAAAGGCAGCTATAGCAGATTTGGATCCAATCTTATCAGCAAAGCTACACATTGCGACAGCGATACGGTAGTCTCAGCAACCTCACTATAAACATTAGTAATTGAAGCTTTTATTCTAAACTAAACTCGGTAGACGTTGTCTTGTCCGAATTTTGGCTCATCTACTATTAGTCAATTAACCAATTTCTTTTGTCTTTTCCATAAAACGTGGCACAGGCCGAATGTTTTGTGAAATAATAATTTTACATGGCACGTCATCAAAAGTTCCTTTGCAGTATTCGAAAGTTTGCAGTGCAATTTTGCATTTTTAGTATATCTAAATACACTTTGGACTTTTCCTTTCTTTCTTTTCTTTTTCCCTGAAATAAGAGGAATGAAACAAACAGAATTTAAAACGTTCCAGTAATTTACGAGAATAGCGAGACTAAAGGGCAATAATTTTGACTGCTTTTTATATATATAAATTTACACATTGCGGTAATTGTATGTCACAACTAAATAAAGATAAAAGAATACAGACCAAAACAGACATTGCAGATATTATGACGTTATTATTCTTATAACGTGAGAAAATAAGCTTAATACATTCAAGTTAAGCCAAGGCGAGTCTTACGTAATCACGTTGACTCATTCGAAGAATTAGATCTCTAAAATGCTAATCGAGCAAAAATACCAACAATATCTTCTTCACAATTTGTAAAAAATAACTACCAGGACTTTTAAATCTCTCTATTTATTAACCGGAAGAAAACGAAGAAAAATAATCATCATAAAATTAACGTACTTAGTAGAATGTGCTACCGGACCCGGTAAATGTTGTCATATTATCCCGATTTATCAGACGAAAGATCCAGCACGAACTATTGGGAGTATTCGAAAATTGCAATCTATTCTGCATTTTTTTAATGTTTTTTTACTTTTTTCTTTCCAGAAATAATGTGAATAAATGTGGTTATTGCGAGAAAAATGCCTAATGCCTTAGATAAAATATATACCAAGTATGAACCCTTAATATAGGGACGTGCGTTAATTTAGAAAAAGTCGACCCTTAGAAAAAGAAACGTCAGATTAGGCTAAGTTAATAAACGTGGAGATAAGTTTACAGGAGACCAATTTCTTAGCATTCCATGGATTCATGGTGTGGCTGCCAGGCCATTTCGTAGCAGAGGAAGGGCGTATATATTTGCTTCCTATCGTTTATTTGAGTTCCAAACTTTCACCCCCCACAACTTTTAAGCGGCTCAACCGATTTTCATCAAACATGTTTAAGAATACTCGTAACCGCTCATTTCCGAGATGAATGATTATCGTAACCTTATTTAGGGCATTAAATGTAGCCTTATCACAAAGTTTGGGTACAAAGAATATATGGCAATTCACATTGGTTTTCGGATCGCAGCGTTTTACCACTCGTATAATGATTACTCAAACACTACAAGCAGTATTCTACGTTGCATTAGGTAAAAGGTTTTTTCTGTAAAATTGCAATTTAAAACTCGTGAACGCGGCTCACCGTTAAACTCTTTGCCTAGCTGTTGTAGTAAAATTAAAAAAAAAAATGTATATGTTTTTATGTGAAATTAAATTTAACAAAGACGGGAGAGTAGGACGAGTGGGATCGGTAAAAACTTGACGGTGCGCCTTTTACCGGCACTCGTCTCTGGTTACGTTTAAAAGCATCCTAACCACTCGAGATACCTACTACTATCTGGAGTTAAGAGTACAAACCAAGTATTTTTATAATATACCATATGTGGTGTTCTTTTTTGCAGACAGTACTAACTTGAATATTATTTTACTCGGTAACAATCTTGTGTAAAGTATTAATGTTTTTATGATTTTTTTTTGTTGTGTGGCAATGCATTTCTGGTACTAGCTAGTGTATTTATAATAGTATGGTTTATTGAGCTTTCAATTTTGATACTACTAAAGTAGGGGAGCCCGTGATGTTAAATTTGTAGTTACTAAAGCGATGATGGTATCTATTGAATTACGTAGATTAGGTGCAAAGATAAATAACGTTATGTTAGATAAGGTGGACACATGGATCTTAGCTACATTGCCTTGAGAAAATCGTCATATTATTTTTTCTGTAATCCTTAAAGGAATTCCTTCGCCATAAAAAAAATTATCTCTCATGACTATTTGATAATAAACGTTTAGACTCTCCCATTTTCTTATTTCTTACTGAATTCGCAAGATTATTGAAATATAAACTTGTCTTCATGTAATTAACGTACCTCGGGCGCGTCATATAAGGTATTAATATGACGCGCACGAGTTTTTCTATGGGTCCTAAAGAACCCCCCTATATTAAGAGTTCATATTTGGTGGGGATACATTACAGGGTGCAAGGATTCTCTCTATGTGGTTTACTGACGCGCTCGAGTATTGCGCAAAATCTTCTCTTGAGCTCCCTACCATATCTTTTGCCATTGGATTTGCTCTGGTTATATTTCTACCTCTCAATAATAGTACTTCTTCTAAGCAATGTGTTTATGGGCGTCCAACAATTAACCCAGCATCCAAGTTCGGAAATATATACATATGTACATACGTGTAGGTAATACGTAAGGGTGAAGCAAAACCTATAAGTTAATTGAACACGATTAAAGTTCCATTCATACCATTAGAACACGATGAATGTAAAGAAAATAACAGGTACACCAAAGAGAGAAAAGAAAACAACGTTAAAGAAAGCAGGTGAGTTGCCGCCTTTATCGGCAGGCACGATGTGTTGCCGCTTTCACTAGCAAGCTCTGAGTTGCCGCCTACGCGAGCACACGCGTTTTGCTGCCACCTTCGCTGGCACGCGCTGTGCTGCCATCTTGGCTGGCACGCGCTATGCTGCCATCTTTGCAGGCACGCGCTGTGCTGCCATCTTTGCAGGCACGCGCTGTGCTGCCATCTTTGCAGGCACGTGCTGTGCTGCCACCTTCGCTGGCACGCTCCGAGCTGCCACCTATTCTTTCAGAATGGATATATTGGTTCTTTTTGCCGTCCATGGAATTCGCAACATTCTCCTCCAACACCACATCTCAATGGCCTCGATCTTTGATAGGCATAGTCAAGGCCTAAAATACACCATTGAATTGGAATCGGATTATTTTTTTTTTATTCAGACAGGACAAGGTTTGCTAGCTTTGTTTTAACTTATAATTATTTAAAAGTTTAATAAGCAATATCCGATAATTTATGTTCAATTGTTTCTGCCGAAGTTTTGACCACTAACTGATACATCGTCATGAATTTATTTCACATATTGTCACCTCTATAATAAATAATGTCTAAATATAAATATAACGTAATTAATCTATAGTACTATATAAAGCTGAAGAGTGTGTTTGTTTGCGTAAACGCGGTAATCTCAAGAACCACTCGTCCGATTTGAAAAATTCTTTCAGTACTAGATAGCCCATTTATCGAGCAAGGCTATAAGCTATATATTATCACGCTAAATGTTTTCACAGACACAGCTAGTAAGTATGTAAGTAATAGCTTTGTGAAAGCTTGCATAGGTATTCATATATTTTTCATTACATTTTTTTTTGACACATAACACGTCCAGATATGAAGTTAAATTACTACGTTAAAGCACAAATCTATAGGCGTGATAGTAAATTGTGCCACAAAACTACTCAGATTATAGGAGAGAGCTATTAGGAAAAAAAACCCTTCATCAATGGACATCCCTTTGCCCTTCTAAACCACATAATACAAAATCTAGGGGAAATAGGAAATCTCATACTCTACATATTTTTTTTCTGAGGAGGCCTAACCATTGGTCGGCATTTTAGTCGATCGCTAAGTTAAGTGGCTCTGGCTGCGACCAGGTGATAGATGGGTGACCCATTCTAGCACTGGTTTATATATGTTTGTTATCTTCAGATAACACACATTTCATAGGCTCTAATTAATTCCATGGCCGCACCAGTTGCTAATTTATTTCTAATTCAAGCAATAGGTAATAAAATAAGACCTAAACTGTATTTTATAGCCCAAATAAAGCAGAAATAAACAACCTATCTAGATCGAGGGTACTGTTCAATCAACCTAGATTTAGCCCTTTGAGATTCCTTTGTTTGGTATCTGGTTCTAATCGCTTTGTTAGGGTTCCGTAGTACTACAAGGAACCCTTTTAATATCACTCCGTCTGTCCGTCCGTCTGTTTGACTGCCTGTAAGGTGCCCCCCCCCTCCCTAGCCTTTCCAAACTATTAGACGTCGAGACAGAAACTTGAACTTTTCCCTGTTGGCAGAGCATGCTAAAAACTCATTGGAAAATTTATTCTGAGCGAAATCGGACAAAAACTTTTGAAGTTATTTAATAAATACGATTGTAGCGTATCAGATACGGAACCCTTCCATGTAAGGGTGTCTTCACAAGCTTTTGGCCATTTTATTGAATAGCAAAATACTAAATAAGATAAAGAGCACCTAAGAAATTACTGACACTTTTGACATATTAATATTAAATTAAGTGGGCAAGCCTATTTAGAAGGGTTCCGTAACTGATACGCGATAATGGTATTTACTAAGTAACTCCAAAAGTGTCCGATTTCGTTCAAAATTAATTTGCTAATGAGATTTTAGCCTGTCCTAATAAAATGGAAAATTTGAGTACACTACATCTAACAGTTTTGAAATCTTTAAGGCGTAACAAAATTATTTAAAACTTGATTAGTGCCAGGGTCCTCTTAAATAACAAAGGATGTGGAACTGTGTGGCGACTTAAAATGACGTCATCTCCGAAACCCTTACCACCACTCAGTGACATTAACGTGACTCACTGTTGTCTCTACATGCCTTCCGAAACACGGAGGAGATCAGATATTTAAAAGCCAGTCAAAGAATGGGTCACCCATCTATCACCCGGCCGCGGTAAGCAATGTTTAACCTAGCAATGGATTCCGATGTCGACCACTGATTTAAAATTACGTTTAGAAATAAAATTACGTCTCTTTAATTATGACTCCTATAACCTTTTGAAACACGTTAATACCGGAGCCAGATATAGCTCATAATGTTTGTACATCTTTGTCCTTGAAGCCCACAAAGCACTATAAAACTGCGCAGTCACACAAAGTCCCCGGCCACACTACATGATCATTGAAATGATCATTCAAATGAAGCTATGTCTCGCTCCGGCATTATAACAATAATGACAGCGTCTGAAAGACATCCAAGAAATACAGCCTAATTAAATCCTTACCTCCCTTCATTTGAACGATCGTTAAGGTGATTATTAATATACGAGGTAGTTTATGAAGATTGGTCTATTAAAGCGTCCATTACCCAACTCCACTAATATACCACGTGACTTACCCTCAGGGTGTTCTGAGATACGTCACCCACAGACAATATAGTTCGCAAACTTGTACAGCAAACAATTCCATTTTGTCAACTATTTACGTGTACACAATCTCTGTTCACTCAACTCCACTTTCATATTCAGCTTTATTAGTTACAGCTATTTATCTTTCGATACATTTTACTTTTGATTTTTCTTTGCGCTTATTACAGTTGGCCCTCAGTCGCACGAGAGCTTTTTAACCGAGCGTTAAAAAAGCGTTCAAATAGGACATATGGACTCCCAAGTTTGTGTTCATACGTCAGCGCTTTTATAACGCGACACTTTTATCGAGCAATGTTCGATTTTCAGCTTTATGTAAACACATACCTGCTATATTTTTGTATCCACGACTTTGAAAAAGCGCCAACGTCGTGATTTAACGCAACGCTTTTTTAATTTTCGTGCGTATGAGAGCTTAGCCCTCTTTCACACGAAAGTTTAAAAAAAGTTTTTAGCGTTGTCTATACAAAAACTTAATAATATATTTGTATAAATATAGCGTTGAAGTTAGAAAATTAGTCGATCAAAAAGCGACGCGTTTTAAAAACGCTGCCGTGTGAACATAAAGCCTTCATTCGCACGAGACTTTAAAAGCGTTACTTTTTTAACGCGCGGTAAAAAATCTCTCGCGCGAATGAGGGTTTACACATCTATTACCTCTTGTTATACAACTATATTATTGGAAATTTTCATTAAAATCTATTTAGTAGTTTTTTCGTGAAAGAGTAACAAACAAACATCCATACATCCATACATAAAAACTATCGCGTTTAAATAATAATAAGTAAGAATAAAGTGTTATTATTAGCCTTTAATTAATGTTGGAAGAGAAATTATTTTATTAGATGTAAAAATTCACAGGTGTTCCAAAAATATGACCTTTGTGAACTTTCACCAGATTGCCTATAAAGATTATTATTTACGGTTAAAGCCGAAATCCTTAACGCGTAGAGTGACAATAAATCACGTACTTAGGAGATAATGTGTTTCATGATAGTGTTATGTTACTTAATTAGGGTACCTCTAAAGGAAAAAAATAACCCTTAGTTTTCCATCTATCTGTCTGTCTGTCTGTCTGTCCCTCTGTCTGTCTGTCCCTCTGTCTGTCTGTCCCTCTGTCTGTCAAGAACCTTTTTCTCAGAAATGCGTAGAGGTATGAGGTATGAGATTCTTTGGAAGCTGCGAATCAACACACTAAGAATACGCGATCAAAAAATATGGCTATTTATGCCGTATTTCCCGTAGTAGAAGCATTCAAAAAGGAATCAAAATCTATAGGGATCTAGATTCATGATAACGGCTAGAAGCTTAATCTAGAAGTACAATTATAGAATAAATTTCCAAAACCGTATATTTGTAGTTACATCACAAAAAAAATGCGATGATTTGGTATAATTAAAAGGAATCTGATGACAGGTATAAATCTTAAAGTAACCTGGTAAAGTATCACTTGATAATACGGAACCCTTAGTATGCGAGTCTGGCTCGCACTTGCCCCGTTTTAAGACCATAATCCCTTGAGACGAATAATTTTAACCGGAAGGTTATCGGTTCAACCTTAAGCAGTTCGACGCCCGATATGTTGAATACAAAACAAACTCTAGCTAGTCTATAGCTCTTCACTTAATATTATCCGTGTTCCCAATACCTATTATGCACTATAGTCATTAAAAACCCGGATCATATCGCGATCGTACCTCATTTATAATTCTGCCGACGTTTACGTGTGTCGAAATCTCGATATGATCCGGGTGTGAAATAATGATTATGGTCAACATAATCGCGGAGGTTTAAAAGGTCATAATTAATAATAGTTAAATAAGCTAATTCCATAAGCAGTTCTCAAATTCAACCCCATTTGATTTACTTGGCATCAATAATATAATGTTGCAGCACTGTAATATGTGCCATAAGGGTGTGTCTAAGTCACAGATTATATTTATATTACATATATATATACAGTATATATATTTGGAAGTTGTACTTGTGTTTGGCTGATAACAAAATTTGAAGACTTGTACCTAACACAGGTTTATTGTATAAAGACGCTTCCTCATTCTTTAGCAATCTGTGACTAATTATTAATATGAAACTTTTAGCAAGCATGCCCTTTTATGTCATTATGTGTGCTTTGGTCATATCAACCGCCCCACTCCATAGTTTTTGTTTCTTTTAAAGAAAACTAGGAATAATTTTAGACATGCCCAATATCTGGATGGATGTGCCCCTGTGTCTTGGATCCCTCATAGTCTACGCCTTTTATGAAGTAGTCTTCATATCCGCGCCTGAGGAGAACATAACACTTCCACACAAATTTGCTGAAATCCTAAGCAATCAATGCACCTAACAAGAAACCCTTCCAGCTTTTCCCTTATGTGAAACCACATCAAAATTATTTTCTTCAATGTTAAACAGACGCTGAAAGCTCTTTACTGTACCAGTTAACAAATAACGCGATAACTAATTATGATGGAACTTGTTCAGTTCATAACTGCAGACCAGAAGTATACTTTATTTTTCTTAAATAAATTGGAAGCCTTTAATAATGGTAAGGTCCTTCAAAGATCTTGTTAGAATGTAAAGGACTATTGGAATGATAAAACGTGTTTAGGAGTAAATTGCTCTAATTAATGTGAAATAAAATCTATACCTGATTGAGTTTGTCATGGACTTGTCACTAAAGAGTGTAATTGTATGATCTCATAAGTGAAATAGCATTGATTGGATAAACGAATAAATAGTTATTGTCTTTCCTTATAAATGACCGTTGATGTACAAAGAAAGTCATGTGTTGATTAATTTGCACACATCAAGCATTGTGCAATATTACCAAAGTGACTCAAAATATTTCACTCAAGCTAAGACAATATCAGCATAACTTGGAAAATATGTCTAGCCGTGTGTAGTCACCCTAAGGTAAAGCCGGTAGATTTTCAGTTTAATGAAATTCTTGTACCTTGTGCCTTGCTAGTACCTTGATTACGTAAGTCACGAATTTGTAGGTACACAATAACGCATAGCTTGGGAACCTGTGTCCTTTGAGGTGAGCTTTTAATAAAGATGGAATTGTAATATCTGGTAGATACCAGATGTTCCCAAAGTTTGTCTACGTCTCAATAACTATGCACTAGGGTTATGCGGGTTGAATGAAACATGAATTTACCGAGAGTTTAGACGGCCTATACCGATATTGGAAATAGCAAACGCCAAAAGGAGTTTTAGAATTGATACAAACTGTTTTATAATTAATTTTCCTAATCTGGAAAATAGAAAAAAGAACACTTTAAAAAAGATTAAGGGGAATGCCTAATTAAGATCAAAAGAACAACCACTTTAACAAAATCCATTTTCATTTTTAAGGTTTTGTACCTCCAAAAGAATAAACTGAACGCTTATAGGATCACATCGTTGTCCGTCTGTCTGTCTTCAAGACCCGTTTTTAAGACACGCATAGGGCTATAAAGTTGAAATTACTAGAACGTACTAAGTTCTGCGGTACCTTGAAGCCGTGAAAAAATCAACCCTCTAAGTATACGTTATTAAAAAAAAATATGGCCATTTATGTCGCATTTTACATGTACATTTGAAAATGGAATCAAAACCTATAGGGTACTTCCGGTCGACATAGATATGTTTGGCAAGAAGCATATACATAAGTCTAGGAAAAATTCCGATAACAAGAGTTTTTATTGAAAAAAACTTCACTTAACGCATTTGGTTTGATTTTACTTTTCATAAATATTCATACCCAGGGCTTAAGCAATTATGAAAATCGATTCTTCAGGAGTAAAACTGTAAACAAAGAATACTTTTTTACCCACTTACTATTACAGTATACCGAAGCCAGACATAGCTCAGTCTTTGTACATTTTTGACTTTCAAGTCCACAAAGTACTACAAAACTTTGTGAAGTCTCCGGCCACACTACATGATCATTGAAATGATCATTCACATGAAGCTATATCTGGCTTCAGCATAAACCGTACCCCGTATTTTTGAGATGTCTAATTTGTGATTGACAATAAT
Source organism: Charaxes varanes (assembly GCA_024363005.1). Taxonomy (NCBI): domain Eukaryota; kingdom Metazoa; phylum Arthropoda; class Insecta; order Lepidoptera; family Nymphalidae; genus Charaxes; species Charaxes varanes. The sequence continues at coordinate 189,259 of JANCMC010047529.1, read as the reverse complement.
TGATTAGTCTGTTAGGACTCATCGATTAAGAGCGAAGAAGAAAATATCTTTTAGAACCCAAAAACCGGAGCAAATTCCACGTGAAAAACACGAACTGGCCAAAAGATAAAACCCCAACACATTACAGCTTATTAAAGCGAAAAGGGGAAAATCCGGGCGCGTGTAAAACAAAATCTTAATGCGTTAACCGCTTTTAATAAAGGGAATGTTTTGTTTAACTGTTATTAGGGTTCGGGGGTAACGGCCGGACGGACGGACACGGGTAATGGCGCTGATAAGTGTTAGGGCCTGTGTTATAGCGGCCACTTTGTTATATATAATATAAACCTTCCAATCTCCTCTTGCAAAGACCTCTTCTTGTCATAGCTCCAGGTCGCGACTAATTTGGCAATCTTAAAAATTATTGGATGGTGTTGGCCTA